>PITA01029862.1:0-17314 GCA_004023965.1 Spilogale gracilis | reverse complement strand
CCACTGCAGCAGCCGCAGCCTGTGGGGCTCACCTTCTCGAGAGTGCCAAGCAGCACGGGTGGTACCTGTCTCAGTCTTACACGAGGATGGTGGGCTGCTGCACCTGTGTCACAGCACTCTTTGCCTCTGTTTTAACAATAGCGGAGAGCCTCTCGTTGAGTCCCTCCCCACCCCACAGGGTCCCTGGGGAGGCGTAATCCAGCGGGGACCCTGTGCTTACGAGGCAGTGAGCAGTGTCTGCACGCCTGGGATCAACCGGCTGAGCCACACAGTTCCTCCAGGAAGGCTGTCTTTGTGAGATTTCTCCCAGGCACACACCGCAGAAGAGCGGCCTTACAAACCAAACTCTATTATTAAAATCAAGATGGACTAATAATGATGTATTTTCCATATGGCTGTTAATTGCACAAAACAGCAAGATTCCAAAGAAATCCAGTTAAACGCGGGGTTTAGTTGCTGTGTCTTTAACTGCTTCCTGTGAACTTTCTCAGTACAGCTCAGGGAGGATATAAATACTTAGGGGTTTGCCTTGTGCTCTCGGTTCTCCTGAGGGTGTCGGGTTGGAATGAAACACTGTAATCTCTTTGTTTCCCTGCTCTTTATTGTAGATGCCATTTACTGGGTTTGTTTGAATAATATTTAACACCTCAAGTCTGTCTGGGTAATTACCAACTTTACCTCACTATGCACACTCCCAAGGAAATTAAAGATGAAAAGCACTTTGAAATGACGAGTAGAATGAAACATGCAGTATGCCACGAGGCATGGAGGTTTCAATTTCCTGTTGAATTTTAACAGGGTATAAGATTCATTTTCCCACATGTATGGAAAGTAGACCACAAATTCTAAAACGTTATTGGGAGGATTCCAGCTATAGATTGGTGGGTTCCAAATCCAGGTCCTGCTTTTTCATCTGTGACATTTCATGAAGGGATATTTGCATCATTTACATTACAAGTTATAATATCTTCCACAGAGAACAGATTCATCCAAATAAGACTGATAATGAAAAACTAAGTTCTTTCCCTTCCTTCTCTTTTTTTCTGGTGGGGAAAAGGAGGGCAGGGTTAGTGATGCTAGAGATATCAGCAGATGTTTTATATTTATTTGGTAAGGTCAGGACTAGCTAGTATTGTTAAAAACCCACACGGAGCCAGAATACCATGGATTAGAAAAAACCAGGTTTCCTTCCCTGAATCAGAATGTTAATGTTATGATACAATGCAACTGTCCCTTCCTCATCTGCTTGTCTCCAACTGTGAATCCACTTCTTTGAACCTTTGTTCCAAGTGACTCCCAAAAGGTCTTTGCAGACTTTGTGGATCTAGGTTAGGGATGTGCACTATGTGAGTGCTCCCTTCAGCAGCACATGTACTGTAAAACTGGAGCGATACACAGACGATTAGCATGGATAGTATTCGACAGCAAGTATTTATTTGTAACATACCTCATTCCACAGAGTATCTAAGACAACTTCCAAAAGGACACATCTAGCACAGACACTGGTAAATTCTCCACACTCCTCTCCTTGTTCCTTTTTCTCTTCCCCACAAATAGAGTGACCTATCATATTTTGTATTTCCTCTCCTAATGGCTCCTAATAATTCTTTTAAGCATATAGTTGGATTTGAATAGGTATCTTCTGAATATAAAGCCTTGATTGAAATAAGTAAATTTAATCAAATTAATGTTAGGATGAGCTGGTGCAATATTTTAATTATAGAATCTAGGTAGTAAGGTGTGATGTATCCTCTAACCATCTTAAGAGAAAATTTGGGGAAAATATCAGAAATAATATATGTATGTCTGCATATATTTACACCTACCTCTATACCTATGAACTCGGTGAAGTAGTGTGTCCTCTTCCTGAACCCCCTTTTGCAATAATTAATGATTTAGTGGGTTGAATATATCACTATGTTCTGTTACTTCATACCCAAAATTTACTGAGTCCCATTAACCAGAGTGCGTCATGAGAGTGGTCACGTTCTCATTCTTTGCTCTGTTAACCGTTTCCCCTGATCAGTCCTTTCTCACGGTTCCCTCAGCTTTTCTTCAGCATCCTCATGTTACATACAATTTACTCCATTCCCCTCTACCTGCCCATGCTGGTCCCACTACGTGTCTGCCTATGTGGACTGTCAGAGAGGGGAACGTGGGCTGGTGGGTACAACCCAGGTATCAAGGGGACACCTGAAGACTGGGAGGTGAAGCTTCCGCTCCTTTCCTCTCTGCTCTTGGTGAATTCTGTGTAGCATGATGGAGAGATGACAGGCCTAGGACCACAGGGTCCAGCCAGGTCCTGGCCGCACGGCTGCCTACCATGTAACTTAGGGCCTCTGTTTCCTCGTCTGTGAACCGGGGACTGGACTCTGGGGTGAACCTGGGTCACCTTGGGAGAGGAGGCCCCACAGGCGGAGCTCCAGGCCTCCTTCCCCTCTTCATTCAGAGCAGCTTTGTTCTGATCAATGTTATGTTGGGGTGCTACCCAAGATTTAGCTGAGAACATTAAATATGTCTTCTAAACATTATAAGAATACTTGAGAAGTCCTTGCGAGAGGATCTCAGGGTTCCAACTCTAGCACTGTGCATGCCACAGGGCCCGAACCTGGGGAGAAACGGGGTGGGGCCCCAGAGGCCTCTATGAAGAAATGAATGTAAGGAGTTTTGTTTTAGACTGACAAACGGTCATAGATTATTTTTTGTCATCTAATACTCACACTTTTTTGTTGAGGAAATGAAGTTGTGGAGGGCGACCCAGAAGGTAACATGAAGAAAAGGAGAATTCAGATCTTCTGCCTCTCCCACACTTTGGTCAATTATGATAAGGTGGTGATAAATATGGCATTTTTTGGTATTCTTTCCTTGGCAAGATTTAATGTTTCTGCTATCACTTTTACCCCCTCAGTAAAATTATCTAAGCCCCCTTCTGGCTAGAAGCATCTTTATTTTTTTCCCTCTTAAGGTTAATTTTCATTTCTCCTTAGGGTTTTGAGTTATGGAACATCTGCCCAAGAACAACAGCCAGTGAAACAGAATCATTTCTAATGGTGAAATCTTAGATTTCTAAGATTTCCATACTCAACTATCTGATTGTCTCCCCTCTTTCAGCTATCAGCCCAATACTGAGACATCATGGTCTTTCCCTCAAAATCTGTTCCTCTCCGGGTAACACTGCTTAAGTCAATGGCTTCAACGTGCACACTGTGTTTCCAGTCACATGCCTAGGAGCAAGCTAGGTGTTCCCTTCTCTCCGCATCACCAACCCCGTGGCTGCTCTAACGGAACACTCTAGGCTGGGTGACATAAAAGCACACAGTTTTTTTTCAGTTCTGGAGGCTGGAAAGTCCACAAACAAGAGGATAGTGTATTTGGTATGTGGTAAGAACCCACTTTGTGGTTCAAAGACGATGGATTTTAGCTACATATTTACATGCCAGAAGGATCTAGGGAGCTCTGTGGGTATTTTTTTTTTTTTAAACAAGGGCACTAATCCTATTTATGAGGGCTTCCTTCTCATGACCTAATTACCTTCCAGAGGCTCCACCTCCTAATACCATCACCTGAGGGGTTATTAGGTTTCAACACAGGAATTTGGGTAGGGGGACACAAACATCCAGGGTATAGCACTCTTTAAATGTCCTAAATGTCTTTGGGTTAGTCTACCAGAGGCCAACATAACAGTCCCCACAGTACCCTTTCTGTAATCTATTTGCTACAAGCAATCAGATGACTCTTCTTATAATGCAGATATGACTAATTCCTCACCTTTATTCACTGCCTCCCCAACCCTTCCATGGCTTCCCAATGTTCTGAGATGAAGACATTAGGTTCCTCAGGTCTGAAGTTGGGTTTTTCACCATGATTCCACTCTGCCTCTTAGGCACAGAATTGGGAATCATTAGTACATAAAATCAGAAGTGTAAACGTCAGAGAAATTTGTGGAATGAGCTCAAAAGAAGACCAGAGATGGAAACCTAAGAATACCAGCATTTAGGTACTAGGTGGAGAAAGGACACAGAGATGGAAAGCCAAGTTTTTTTCTCAGCGCGGAAATGTGCGTGCAGTTGGGGCACCCACTGTTGAGTGCTACATTTGATAGAGAGCCTGGGCTCATTCTCCAATCGTTTGTGAGATCGTGTGGAATAAGAAGGAGATATGGAGGTGGGATTCAGGAGAGGAGGTAAAAAGAAGGAAGTATTCTTTCTAACTTAACCAAACATAACAAATATATCCATCAATCTGCACAGAATAATTAAAACATCAGAAGAAACATTTGGAATACGACACAAGTAATTCACTGTTCTACTCTACTTTATACTGAATTAATTAATATGCTAGGGTAAGATACAAATGTCTAGGAAATGACTCTTGAAATCTGACAGGGTAACAACAGTAAATGTATTAGTTACCCATTTTAATTTTTAGAGTATTTTGCACTTCACTGATTTCCTAGACATCTAGAATTGGCATGGACATTGGATTAGGAATCTGAAGCTCAGACGTTTGGTTCCTGACTCTCTTACTTAATTGTGTATGTGGTCGGATTAGTAGACTACTGTGAGGATAATGTTTGTATCTGTGAATTAAGGTAAGACTGCCCCTCCCCTAGGAGTTTCACAGCTGGTACTTTACAAATATTTCCTTTTAAGATATCATTTCTTCAACAACAACAAAAATGTGAGCACACTATCTTAGAGGACTGTTCTGTTTTTAAATACTATACTAAAGTTTAAAGATCTTTCACTAGATCTTTCACATCTAGCCCAGATAGAGATTCATCAGAGCAGTGTTTCTCGAGGTCTGGCTCACTGAACCCTTACATCAAAATTACCAGGAGAGAGTGCACACAATCGGGAGCAGCAGGCAGGAGAGAAGCAGACTCCCCCCAAGCAAGGAGCCAGATGCGGGGTTCAATCCCATGATCCTGGGATCATGATCTGAGCTGAAGGCAGCTGCTTAACAGACTGAGCCACCCAGGTGCCCCTGGAATCTACATTTCAATGAGACCTCAAGTGATTTTTGGCTTGCTAACATTTAAGAACTGAATTATAGAAACTTATTTTCTTTGCTTCATAAAATAAAAAAGCCACCATTTATTGTCATTTCCTATCGGAACTTAGGATGGTTGGTTCAATCTATCAAGGCAGTTTATTTTATACTTTTCAACTAAAGAATTAAAGATTATTAAAAAGTACTGTTAGACTGCAGGAGAAATGATCCATAGAAAAAGACTAACCTAGATATGATCTCCATATATAATAGCTAGTTACATTAAGTTATTTAAGTTAAAATTAAGTAAAATTAAGTAAAACTAAAATTTCAGTTCCTTGGTTGTACTAGCCACATTTCAAGTGGTCCACAGCTACACGTGATGAGTAGTTACCAAATTGGATGGTGCTGCATAAATCTTTTTATATCACAGAAAGTTCTACTGAGTAGCACTGAACTCTAGAATACCATTTCCTTACTTGATCCAAAGGTACTATTTTTTCATTAAAACAGATGTATTTGATATTAAAAAAATCAGTTGTTTACTTTGCCAGGAAAGAATGCAGAGATGATATGCAGCCTGGCGGCGTCCTCTGCAACCCACGCCCCACCAGCAGCAATCCTGAACCAGTCCTCTTTCCCTTCCGGCCTACGGAACCCTTTACCAACTGCATGCTTTCGTGCAATTGAGAGACTTCCAGTATACCCTTCTCACAAAAGACAACATGCACAGGAGAACTGCGAAGACGGGGAGGGGCCACGTGCATAAAATCTCCCCGGATGACTCACAGACCATGAAGGCACCAAGTTCACTTTATCTCACTTTAGTGGGCTGTCTGTGCAGAATTGTGAGCTGCTATGTTGGGCCCCAGGGAGGACAGAAACCTCCCCGGCTCCGCCTCTGGAGCTTTGTCCTCCAGTGGCTTGCCTCCCTGCCAGGGCTGGAGGCTTTTCCTGTTCCCCTTCCCCTTTCCCCTTGTTGGTGAGTGTGTGCTGTACCTGAAGGTGCAGGTGTTCCTATGGGGGCAGAAGTGAAGAGAACGGGAACAGACTGGAGGGCTGATGCTATGCCGAAATCTTCTTTGTGGCTATCTTCCATCTCAAGACTCATTACCCAGAAATTCGGAAAATACTAAAACAAATATACAAACGACCTTCCCCCACCCCCAAACCCTGAAGAATCCACCTGCCTCCAAAATCAAGTATAATTCCACCATCCAGAGACGCTGTCAATGTTTGCGTGTTTAGCCTGTCTTTTCGCTTTGTGATGCAAATTCAGGTCACACTTTCCATTTCTAAAATAGTAAGGGTTTTTTTTTTTTTTCACTTAATATTACGTTATGAAACCTTTATTTTATTAATAGTCTTTGAAAAAGCATGGCTTCTTATTATATAAGTCCCATAATTTACTTTACCACTCCCTTCATGTTAGACATTAAAATTGTTTCCAATTTTTCATTAGAAGTAATGTGACCATATCTATGTTTATATATTTTGAGCATCTGAGTAGGAAAAAAATGCAAAAATACTTGTTAGAATGTTAACGTACTCGACATAGTTCCAAACTATCTCTAGGAAGTATGTCATGATTTACACTCCCATAGACAGGAAGTGTAAGGGTCCAACCTCATCTTTTCTAAAGCCAAGTATTAGTTTAAAAACATCTATGCTAACTTGCTAGAAAAAGTAGTATAGGGGGCACCTGGGTGGCTCAGTTGGTTGGGCAACTGCTTTCGGCTCAGGTCATGATCCTGGAGACGCGGGATCAAGCCCCACATCGGGCTGCCTGCTCTGCGGCAAGCCTGCTTCTCCTTCTCTAACTCCCCCTGCTTGTGTTCCCTCTCTGGCTGTGTTTCTATCAAATAAATAAAATCTTAAAAAAAAAAAAGGAAAAAGAAAAAGTAGTATATTAGTTGTAGTTTTCTTCATTCCTTAAACAATGAGTGAGGTTTAATATTTTTCATGCTTCTTGGGCATCTCTGCTTTTTCTTTTCTAAACATGTCCTTCATTTATTAAATAGGGGGGTGTTTTTTCCTTTGCTTCTTGTCCATTCTTCCAACTGTTTTATGAAGCCTGACTGGGGGTTCTCTGATCAAGCCCTGCAAGAGCCAGGGCTCCACCAGCTCCTGTGAATGTCCCGCTGGACCATGTCCGTCCTGACTCCCCACCCTCCTGAGTTCCATTTTCCGTCTCTATCCCCAGCACACCCGGATCTTGAGTGTCAGCTCGTGGAGGTCTGTCCCACCTTGGTGGGATTTTACATCATCTAATCATTCAATGGAATACTCATTGAGGCCTCATCTGTACTTATACAATGATAGGCCATAGCCTTTGTCTGAGATATCCGGAGCACCAGATCGGAAACCATGGGGGCCTCCTGGGAGTGGAGAACCTCAGACCGTCAGCCTCCCCGGTCTGCCTGTGACCAGCTCCAGAGCCTCGGCACGGTCATCCCCACTAACAGCCTATGCTCCACGACCGGTGACAACTCGGATCAGCCAAACAGATAGACAAATAGGAAGAGAACATAAATGTGAAATAATAAAGTCTTACTGGAAGACAGACTTATTTTTAAAAGCCAGTAGCTGCAAGAAAAGCCAAGATGAATTGTAAACACAAAACCAAAGCTGTTGACAAAAAAATGTTCATATTTTTGTTCAGAACTCTTCTTGAAATCTGAACTTCTCTTCCATCTCTTTGTAAAACTATTTTTCCACTAGGTTATTCAGAAACATGAGGCAGACTTTTCTAAAAATTCTCAGCAAAATGATCTCGGAGTCTGACTTCAAAAGGTGAATAAATAGTACATTACCTTTGCAACTAGCAGTGCGATGATTTCTTTTACTGCGTTGTCAATCAAATCATCTATTTTTGAATGGTACTGCTGCTGGATATTAAAAGACAAAGATGCATTAGTTGATGTGGACACAAAACGTTTGTCGTAAGTCATAAATTCTTTAAAGCTCCTAGTTATGACATATTAGATTTACTTAAAATGATCATTTTGAACATCAGAAGAACAAAACCTTGAAAACGATCCACCCAATCAACACTTTTTACATTGTGGCTTGCAAATTTTCCCATGTGCACTGTTGAGTTAAGCAGCTAATGGGGTTATTATATAGATGAATTGGGTTCTTATTCTTATTCAGGCAGAGGAATGTGAAGGATACTTTTTGTCTTCTCCTCTATAATTAAGGTGGCCGTGTATTTTTCTAAAGGGTTGGTTTAGCTGGAGAAGCAAAAAGACTAGAAAAAGATTTAATTAATACAGCATTTCATGTCTGACAACTCTCATTCATAAGTTATTTTAAATGTGCTCTAGAAATAAAATGAGCTCCCAATTGTTCACTCTAAAAGGACCGTTTTTGTCAGTGCAGGGAGCAGCGGCTTATACAATTCTTACAATATGCTCAAGCAAGGGCAAAATTAAAATTTCATCAACAAAGGTGAATAGATGGTAACAAATTAACAGGCCATAAAAGGTATAATGAAACAACACTCACTCCCCATAGTTTTATCACTGCTTCCTCATGAAAAAGACGCCTTTAAGTAAATATAAAAAAGATGTATTTAAAATAAACCTGAAAGCCTCCTTTTCTGCTTTCTTTAGAGAATATGAGAGAGTTGCATTCTTAAATTAGCAGGAGCTTCGGCAGTGTGTGAAGGCACATTCATTTAAACAGTAATTCTTGCTTTAGAAGCATTTATCTGACGGCCGATTGTCCCCAGTAGCCACTTCAGAGAAAATGTGACTTGTAAAGACTAACCCTATCTTGATGGTTCAAGGCTTCTTGGAACTGCTAACATAATGCATAGAGTAAAAGTACTCAGGTCAGTATAAACATTAGACCAACTTAACAGCTGCTGGATGAATGGTTTCCTAGGATGTAAGTTTTTGAAAGCGATTTTTTCCATCTGCAAACATGTCTCAAAGTTTCCACACACAAGAAAACACCAGCATAGGTCCGCTTTGGAATACTCAGGAATGATTTCCCCCCGGCTGTCTCCCTGCATACATAGAGCAGGAAGCCCAATACTGGGGCACGTGAATTTTCTGCTCTGTGTGTGTGTATGTGCGTGCTGACAAGTGGTCTGAAATCAACCACTGACACATGGACGTGGAACTTCCCAGCATGTCCTTCACCTAGTGAAGGGAAACATTATGTGTCTGTTTTCCTGAAAGCCTTACTGATTCCCAAACTTGTGCTCTCCAGTGACAGCTGGAAAAGAAACACAGAGGGTGGATTTCTATTAGAGTAGGACTGCTTCCTTTGCTTTTAGAGCAGCGTGAAGAGAAGGAAAAGGGGAGACAACAAAGGAAAACGACTGAGATGAGAATGAGCCTGGAGGACCTAGCTGCTAGAGGAGATAGCTGGGAAGCGCCCCCCAGACAAAGGTACCAAATTGTCCGGTCCGGGGTCAGGGCTCCAGCCACTTCTACAGCTGACCTGGTGTAAGAAGCTTACGCAAATGAGGTCTGGCCTGCTCTCCCTCCCTGCTCCTCTCTTTTCTTACCCTTCTCTCTCCAATTCTGTGCCTGTGCAGCAGGAGGAAACGAAATACCAAACCGGGGCTTCTCTTTGGGGTAGAGTAAGAAAGGGATCCATGCAGGGGATGGACTCCAAGCTTCTCCCTGCCCTCTTCCCTGGAAAGTTCTACAGATCATACAGGGATCGAGGGGCCCAGACCTCTGAGCAGGTCCAAGTTTTTAAATATAGACTTGCTATGCTCAGTGTTTATCTGTATTTGGCATGGATTTCATTTTTTTTTTTAAAGATTTTATTTATTTGACAGAAACACAGCTAGAGAGGGAACACAAGCAGGGGGAGTGAGAGAGGAGAAGCAGGCCTCCTGCAGAGCAGGGAGCCCGATGTGGGACTTGATCCCGGGTCTGCGGGATCATGACCTGAGCCGAAGGCAGTCGCTTAACCAACTGAGCCACCCAGGCGCCCCAGATTTCATTTTTTAAAAGACTTTATTTTTAGGTAATCTCTATACTCAATATGGGGCTCGAACTTACAACCCCAAGACCAAGAGTTGCATGCTCTACTGACTGAGCCAGCCAGCTGCCTGTGACTTATGTTCATTTTTTAACTCAAGAGTAATCAAACGTCATCACAAGGCTCTTGGATATAAAACTCTTGGAGCTTCTACATTTTAAACTCTTGGACTGAATCGATGTGGACACATCTTAAAATCAAGAGATGAGCCACTGAAGAGGTTCCTTAGACCCTTTTTACCAAAATGCAGGGAAAGGCATGGACCCCAGGAGCCATCACCTGCTCCTGTAACATACACCTTTACAGGGCTACTTTCTTTGACACCTGTTGGAGCCAACAGGCAGTTAGAGGAGAAGGAGGGAGGGAGAGATTGGGGAGGGGAACAGGCAAGGAGGAGGAGAGGGAGAGAGAGAGAAACACAGAAAATTAAAAAGGAAGAAAAGTATACCAAATGTATTCCCCGAGGGGCAATCCCAAGTAGCATAAGGTTTCTTAGGTTTTTACATGTGATTTTGTTGTTGTTGACTTATGTGATTAGCTGGGACTTTCGCTAATGTTAAAATTGCCGGGAACTTCCCGAATCTGTCCTAGCCGCACAGCTGGTGGCCTGGAAGCACCATGGGTGCGAGTGGCCAGGTGGCCTCGGAGTTCATATTTTACATGTAAATTCCGCAAAGAGAATGACTCACATATGCCACACAGAGATGACAGCAGCCTAGCTAGAAAGTTACAGCTTCCACAGAGGAACACAGACACACCGGAAGAGATCACAGAGAAGAAAAGAACTGATCTGCATAGACATTTACATTACCTGACTAAAACTAGTATATTTTGTTTACATTAACGGATCTAATTTTTGATAAAAATCTCCAAAGGCTTTTGTCTGCAACAACAAGAACCTATAACATTTCTCTCAGAATACTTCAAGTCAGCTCGATAATGCTACATATCAGGGCTTTGGCAAATCACAGCCCATTTCTTTGACTAATTCTCCCTCTGTCTCCCCTCAACAGTAAAGTGTATGTGCTTCTCCAGTGGCAGACTCTGACCTTAGATCAAGGTCAACCTTGAAGGAGTTCATGGAGCCCAGAGAATTCAGCGATGAGACACAGGTCTGAAATCCCGGCACCCCTACGTTCAGGTATAGATGTAGACACTCCAGAAATGAAGGTTGATCAAATGCCAGTACAATCCAGCACTGTTCAAGGATTTGGGTCCTTCTCTTGGGCAGAACGTTAAAGGCATTGGGCTGTCAGTTTTGGAAATGGAAGCATTTCACTGTAGTTGAGAACAAATCCTACACAAGAAAGGAGCCCCCATAATGTGCTTTCATCCTCAACGGATGGGCCATCACGTGTGGGGGCTCTGAGGGCAGGCGATCACCTACGTAAAGACCCACACATTTGGTAGAGAACGATTTCTAAACACTGGTGGTTCTGTGGTCCCAGCATCTGTCCCCGAGGAACTGGCCTGAGACCGCTGACTCAGTACATAGAGCTGTCGCAGGAGGTCATTCACTCAGTAACGACTCGACTCCCTTAAACTCCATTCTGGGCTGCAGCTGAGTGTGTTCGCCTCACCATGTGCCACGTGAGAAAACAGAATCTTAACTCAGGAGCACAGAACGTGCTGTCTTGTGGAAGAGGAGCTAGGAGGGTTTCATCTCATCAATGACATGTAACAAATTTACTGAAGGCTCTGGAGAGACAATTCCCTAAAATTCAGAAAACTATCCCTACCAGGTTTATCTATGTAAGCATATATTTTACAAGGCTCCAAACTGTGTAATAATCTAGTTTTTAATTTGTGCCTTCCTACAGAATGAGGTCACTGGCTCACCTCTGCATGTAATGTATTCGTTAATTTGCAACGATTCCAAAACTTATCTTAAGTACAGAGAGGGAAAGCCTGTGTGTATATTTTTACTGGTGATTAAAAGCAAAGTATAAAATCCTTCTTTTGCACTGAAATTCTTGTTAACCACTCTTCATAGTTGCTAATGGGTTTTACACCTGCACCTTTTGAATTATATTAATTGTGTGAAAGTTGCAGGGAACTAATTGTCTCTGTGAGAAGGTACAGGTGCAAATATAACAAACAGTAGCAGATTACTTTTCAAAGCCATCTACCTGTTAATGCAAAGAACCATGTGACAATGCAACAATGTTTTGTCATTTGTGTGTGTCCCTGTTTGTCTTTTGAGGTACTATACAGAGTTGTTTCTTAAGGGGGAGGATTTTTATTTATTTATTTTTTAATTTTTTAAAAAAGATTTTATTTATTTGACAGAGAGAAACACGGCTAGAGAGGGAACACAAGCAGGGGGAGTGAGAGAGGGAGAAGCAGGCTTCCCCCCCGAGCAGGCAGCCTGATGCGGGGCTTGATCCTGGGTCTCCGGGATCATGACCTGAGCTGAAGGCAGAGGCTTAACCACTGAGCCACCCAGGCGCCCGAAGGGGAGGATTTTTAAAGTGGTGACAACAAATCAGTCTGTTCACTCAACAGCTATTTACTAAGGGCCTATTACGTGTCAGGTTCTGTCGTGTATGTTAAAATAAAACAGATGAATAAAGCCAGTATCAATGGGAAGAGGCAAAGATGATTCTATAAATCTAGTAAGAAACCGATGGACAGGGGTGCCTGGGTGGCTCAGTTGGTTAAGCGACTGCCTTCGGCTCAGGTCATGATCCTGGAGACCTGGGATCGAGTTCCACATCGGGCTCCCTGCTTGGCGGGAAGCCTGCTTCTCCCTCTCTCACTCCCCCTGCTTGTGTTCCCTCTCTCACTGTGTTTCTCTCTGTCAAATAAATAAAATTTTTAAAAGAAAAAAAGATTTAGAAACTGATGGACTTATTGAGACTTAACGACAGTATTTCTGAGCAGACCGTCAAAGGCTTACATCGGGGTATGGAAAAACATGAAAAGGTAGAAAGATGAGCCACTGATGTCTAAGCCAGCTGCCTCCTCATTCAGATGATTACAGGGAATAAATCATGTTGTAAGCATTCAGAGACTGATAATTACTGAACATTAACCCATATCAGTTACTTAATATACATGTAAGGTTGTATGCTATGGTATTAGAAATACATCTTTTCCCCTTGAATTGCTCAAAGAATGATATATGTGTGCATGTGCAGAAATTATGGCCAAATAGCTAATGTCTATATCTGGGTTAGATCAGTGTGACATTCACAAATAATGGGCACGCTCATCCTCTTGCAGAGCTACCTAGCTTTTCTGCTTGGATGAGAATTGTCAGCCCAGCAGAGTGACCCTGAGTTTCACTCCTAGGTGGCAACTCTCAGACTTGTAAGATTTAACATATCCACAGAGCACAGAAACACTGTAACTTATCAAAGGCCATATATAATACAGGTACATATAGTATCCAGTCAGTTTTAGATGCATAAAAATTTTCTTATCATTTTCCTCTGAGGTTCTGGTTGGTAATTCAAGACAACCTTGTGGAGGGGAGAGGAAAGGCTCCTGACACACAGGCCTGCTGCTTCCCTGTCTCTGAGAATAGTTACTTCTCAGACCATGAGGGGGAAGAAAGACTGTATTGCTGGTGGGGATGTACCTTATTGAGATCCACAACTGGGTGCTTCTGCAGGAAGTGGCCTTAAGAATGATCACCTGGTCCTCAAATTTAGAGGTACCATGATATATGCTATAGGTCATCTGAAGCTCCAAATTTCTCTAGTATTAGTGAAAATATATACTATAGATATAATGCACCTTGAAGATATTAATAATCATTCTGCTTCTGAATTTGTTTAGAATTTTGTTTAAAGGAGGGTGAATTCATTTCATTTTAATAATTTTATCCTTAAAAAAATCTAAGAGTATTTTGTAGGTTCTGCTGCCTAACAGGGAAGAAGCATTCCCCTGGAATTATTCAGAGTGTAAGTATTTTTATGTGTTTTAATGTGTCTCTGGGTATTGCTAGGTTATAATAAGCTGTGAGTGTTATACACATATACAGAAAACATAAACCCGAAAATAGAATTATATTAATTTAAAAAGATGAAAATAAAAAGGCACATTTACACAGCAATTCAAATAAAAGTGTGCTTTACAAAAAAAAAAAAAAGAGAGAGAGAGAGAGACTTACCCATTGACTACCAAACTGGATCATGCCGTGGAGAAAAAAAAAGACGATGAAGGAGAACATAGGGGAAGAGTAAACAAATGATGAAAAAGTAATTACAATGAGAAAAATGACAACAAAATGTCAACTTAAACACATAATCTAAGAAAAATAGATCCATTTTCACCCAATCACCACTCTCAACAAAAATAAATCAAAGTAAGCTGTGTTTCTGAATACAGAACCAAACAAAACATGAAACAATGTAAAAAAAAAAAAATGGGACATTCATTAAAAAAAAAGTCTAATTTTTTTTAGTATGTTTCTACTTGTTCTTTAAAATATGGCAGGTTTCGTGTAAATAAAAATATCCCATGTGCTATTTCTGTGCCTTGTGTTTTGAATGCAAACTCTGCAGACTCTAGATTTGTATAAACAAAGCAGGTAACTTTCCAGCTTTCTTATTTGCTTGTGAAAAGCAAGGCTGATGTAAATACATAACACCTAAGCTGTTAAAGCATCAATGGCCACTTGTAAAATTTAGGACAGTCTTCATATGAAAAAGAAGAAACTGACATAAACAAAGGGCCTTCATTATTACAGTAAAGATTGAACACTTCTATTGGGGAACTTGGACTTTTAATCTCATCAAGTGAGAGACTTCTGGAACCAGTCTCCACTATCCTCCTCTGCCAGGGCACCTATCCGTATGTGACACTGAGTTCACTTACCTCTTGTCCTCCATCCAGGGCACAAAGTTTGGTGCTTTGCTTTTTGGCATCAACTAACACATTAAACATTGTACACACGGAGGCCGGAATGCGCAACTCAGTGGTTTTGCTTGCCTTTTGCAGCTTGGCTTCAAATGCAGTTCTTGTTCTAGTCATTAAAACATGAATTTGGAGAAAGAAATTCCAAAATATGTCTCACCTGTTTAGTAAAAGTGACATCAACACTACAAGATGCTAATTTAAAACATGCAAATAAGGAGTGTGGCACTGCCTGGGAGCTAGGGGGTAGGATGCTCTTCTTTTTCGGGTGTCCTCATATGAAAGATCAGGGAGATATTTTGTATTAAACAGCTTTTGCTGTCATGCAGACAGTATCTCTACCCAAAAGAAGCTATTTGTTGTATCTAGTGTAAAACTTTTTATGGAAACACCTCTTAGTTTTACTTAACTGCCTGAATTAATTTCTAAGTATAAAAACCACTTGCTTTCCCTGCATTAAAGCAGAACAAATCTTCCGTGTGAGGGTTTACCAAATTAAAAAAAAAAAGTACATGTCTGGAAAACTCTAAAACATCACGATTAAAATACAACAGAGAATATGTAATTCTTTTGTGTCCCTTAGGTTTTCTTTCGAATACCCGAAATGTAGGGAGGTGTTCGAAAGAAAGTGTGTAACAGGCAATTTGGAATTGTTTTTGCAAAAGTATCTAAGGGATACCCATAGATTTGAGACATTAGAATTGCATATGACAAATAATGATATTTTTAAAACATTATATAATCTAATTCATGGCCTTGTCTTGGGAAGCCACTAAACGTTATTCTAAAGACAGGATTTTTCTTAACTTTGAAGAATTCAGGCTTATTCAGTTGCTCCAACCAGTGTTTATTCCACTGTGCTGCCCACATCGTTCTGTACGTATCATGAACGAAGGCAATGGAAAAAAAACAATGCTTGGCTAAGTAGAGATCCAGTGCTGATTTTGTATGAGGTATTAAAGAAAATGAAAGCACATTCGGAGGCATTGAAAGCCTCCTAACTTATTTCTGGTTAAGTTTTGAAGAATGCAACCAGAGAGTTGGAACTCATTCGATGTGGAGAGGGAATACCCGAAACAGAACCATTGATGGCACTGATCATCATTTGGGTTTGTCACGCCGTTTCACAGCAGACACTGCGCATAATGCATCAAGTACTTAACAGACCTTTTCCATATGTCTCAGCAAGTACTGCCCCGGGAATTGAAAGCACAGTATTCCCAGAGAGACAACCATAAGCACCACAGAAATGATTAAAATAGTATGGATGCTACTGATGAAGGGCAATGTGAGGAGGCGCGTTAAAAAAAAAAAGTTTTAGGCCAATTTTATCAGTTACAGGAGGCCCCAGGATTTAGGTCTGAGAATCCAACGTTCATTAAATTTTTCAGTGGTAGTACATAACGACAACTCTCCTTGCGACAACTAGGTAACAGGTACTAGGTGAAAAGTGCTACTCTGGGTGCTGGAGGGCGAAGCAGCAACTTGAAAGCACAGGTCTACCTTTTGACACAGGCCTCTATCATATCACTGGCCATTAGTTTAAGTCTTTGCTCTAAGTGGTGGGCAAATTCTTGTTCTGGCCAGTGCAGATCAAAGACAAACATTTGCAGGGCATCAAGTTTCCAAAAAAGGTCTTCTGATGTTGCTGAGCCATTGCTAGAAGAAAAAGGAAACATGAAGAGCATCATGAACATCCACTGTGTAGCTGTGAGGATCGCCAACACACTTTTTTTTTCCTTTCTGTATCAATTGCCATTAAGGAAAAAAATAGCACATAAACTCTCTAATAATTGGTAATTTCTTTATTCGATCTTCTGAATCTCTTTTCACTTAACGAATATGGTGAAGCAAAAAAAAAAAGCAAATAGAAATGGATATAGCAAGGCTTCATAAAAAGGGATAGAATGCAGGGTAATTTACTAAGGAAAAGAAATCAAATTGTATATGAAAGAACAAACACGTTAAATGCTTTACCAATCTATAGGATACAGATAAAATACGTAAAGTATTTCTTCCTGGAAATTCAGAAGAGTATGTTTTATGTAAGAAAGTCCATCTGACTGCCACGAGGAGCTTCACTCTTCTGCTCATGCACATACACGTGCCTCGGCCATCAGAGCGCCTTCTGTCCATCTACAGAGAGGGGCGCAGAGCACCTATCCTCAACCGTCTCAAGGACCAGGGCAAGAGGAAACAGGTAGTGCAAGTGAAATAACAGGCTGAGTAGGGAAGCAAATCTTAGGCCTACTTTGAAATGCTTTGTGACTTTTCTAGCTCATAAAGAAGCCTAACAGTAAGACGTAAAGTCTAGCAGGGAAATGACATTCATGGTGCTCGGAAGCTGAAACACAATCATTTATTTCGGGTCACTCCATCTGTCTAACTTGGGGCCTATGGCAAATTCACTCTAGGGTACTAGAGTTTCATACCATGTATGAAGGTGATTTGTAGC
>PITA01029861.1:0-17313 GCA_004023965.1 Spilogale gracilis | reverse complement strand
CCCAATGTTCATCGCAGCAATGGCCACAATCGCCAAACTGTGGAAAGAGCCAAGGTGCCCATCAACAGATGAATGGATAATGAAGATGTGGTACATATATACAATGGAATACTATGCCTCCATCAGAAAGGATGAATATCCAACTTTTGTAGCAACATGGACTGGATTGGAAGAGATTATGCTGAGTGAAATAAGCCAAATAGAGAAAGCCAAGTATCACATGGTTTCACTTACTTGCGGTGCTTGAGGGGTAACCTAAAGGACAGTGGGAGAAGGAAAGTAAATGGGAACTTGGGTAATCCAGGGAGAGATACGAAACAACAGAGACCTTGGACACAGAAACAAACTGAGGGACTTGGAGGGATGGGAGTGGGGGGATGGGAGAGCCTGATGGTGGGTACTGAGGGCACCTATTGCATGGAGCACTGGGTGTGGGGAATAGGGAATGAATCTTGGAACACTGGAAAAAAAATTTAAGTAACAATAAAAAAATTTTAAAAATTAAAAAAATAGAGAACATCTTTTTAAAAAATATAATTATTGAGATAAAAGTCTTATAATAGTACCAAAAAACTAAAAAAGAAGACAGAAAATCAGCATGATATGCAAGATTTAGAGATTATGTCAATGTATCACCCAAAAGGTCCAATATCTAACCAACTAGAGATCAGATGACATGACCAAAGTAGACAGAGATAAGAAAATCATAAAAGGGGAAATGAGTGAGAATTTCTCAGAATTGAATGACATGACTTCAGGATTGAAACTGTAGACTAAGGGCTCAACATAATAAAGGGAAAAACATCCATATCTATTCAATTCATTTGAAATTCTGGAGCGCCAAAGACAGAAAATTCAAAAAGCTTCTGGGGAGGGGATTAAAATTTACCTCTAAATTAAGGAAAATGACAAGCAGAAGACTTATCATCAATACTAGATTCCAGAGAGTGGTACACCAACACTTTCAAAATATGAGAGAAATGACTCTTAACCTAGAGGGAAGTCCCAGATAATTAACTTTGAGTCAAGAACCAGTCTAGGTTGTTAGAGCAGGAAACCAGCTATCCTTAAGGACTGTGGTCTCTGAGAAAAATGGTCAAGAAATAATATGTAATATAAAAAATATTTTATTTTTTTATTTTGCTATGTTAGTCAGTGTACAATACATCATTAGTTTTTGATGTAGTGTTCCAAGAATCACTGTTTACATATAATAGCCAGTGCTCCATGCAATACGTGCCCTCCTTAATATCCATCATCAGGCTCATCCATGCCCCCAGCCCCCTTCCCTCAAAAACTTTCAGTTTTTTTCTCAAAGTCCACATGAAAACAAGTAAGTGAAACCATATGAAACCTTTCTCTGCTTGATTTATTTCACACAGCATAATCTTCTCCAGTCCCATCCATGTTGATGCAAAAGTTAGGTATTCATTATTTCCGATGGCTGAGTACTATTCCATTGTATATATGGACCACATCTTCTTTATCCTTTTGTCTGTTGAAGGGCATCTCAGCTTCTCCCACACTTTAGCTATTGTGGACATTGCTGCTATGAACATATGTTGGACATTGCTGCTATGAATACATGGCCCTTCTTTTCACTACATCTCTACCTTCGGGATAAATAATATATTTTTTAAGATTTTATTTATTTGACAGAGAGAAACACAGCCAGAGAAGGAACACAAGAAGGGGGAATGACAGAGGGAGAAGCAGGCCTCCCACCGAGCAGGGAGCCTGATGTGGGACTCGATCCCAGGTCTCCGGGATCATGACCTGTGCCGAAGGCAGTCGCTTAACCAACTGAGCCACCCAGGCACCCAGGGATGAATAATATTTTAAAAATAATGACAGGATACAAAAGAAAATAGTGAAGAAATGGGAGTAGGGCATTTCAGTGTACAAAAGCCTGATGGACTTTTCAATTTACTATTCTCATATGGTCAGAATAATGTGAAAATGCATATTAGCTTTCAAAATTTAAAACTAATATAGAGGTAAAATATAGAAAATATGTATGTTATAAAATGGAAAATGTTTTCACCAACCTTGATTTATAAAAGTAAAAATGACAGAAGTTGGAACAGGAGGGAGAGCAGAAAAGAAGGGCCTGGGTATCAAATCCTCATCTTATAAAGTATGGAGTCAAGGGATACAGATTACAGTCAATATACGAGGAAAATGATGCAAATACATAAATTCAAATTAGAAAAGTAGCCAGTAGAGGACTAAAACATGATAATGTAATTTAATAAAAGGATGGAGGAAATGAGGGGATAGAATGGATGGTAAATCCTTGCTACCACACAGCAGAAACTAAATAGAAGATGTCAGGAAATAATTCATCAAGAAATAACAGCATAATCATATTATTTAGAAATGCTAAGATAACAACCAGGATAAGCAGCGAAAGAATTAAAAATGGATACTTCTGGAGAGGAAGACTGTAGTAGGTAGGTCCTGTTTTCATTATAAATAATTCTTTTTAAAGAATTGTATTTTCTTTCATTTAAATTCAATTAATTAGCATATATTATATTATTAGTTTCAGAGGTAGAATTCACTGATTCATCACTTGCATATAACACTCAGTGTTTATTTCCTCACATGTCCTCCTTAATTGTCATCACCCAGATACCCCAATCCCCTACCCTGTTCCCTTCTGACAACCCTGTTTGTTATATAACTTTATTTTTAAAGCATTGTGTGCATAACAACTAAAAAAATATAAGACTAATTCAATACCTGTAAGTACCAAACTGTAATAATAAGTATACTAATATTTAATATATTAACCTCTTAATACTATAGGTTCAATTTATCTGACTTATACATGTTTACTTCTGAAGGTTAGTGTGAGTCTTTGAAACCAACACACTACTTTTTAGGCATAATTTTATCCAACACATTTTTAAAATATCTAGGAAGACACAGGTTCTGGGTTCTGATTCAGAACACAGGTTCTGAAGTTGCTGATTAAAAATAGGTTTCCAATAGCAAATACATCTCCCCTCAAGAATTTTACAAACTATTTCAGAGAATACAACGATAAATTCACCTATCAGGAAATAATGAGAAATACTTAGAATTAGATTCATAGAATTATAGAATGGGGAATAACCTTCTGGGTAGTTCCTGAGGGAGAAGTTCTTAAACTTGGCTACACAACAGAATTGCCCCTATCTAAAAAAATATACCCTATTAACTCCCTGGGATCCCATGTTCAGGTTTTTAAAAATAGCATCCACGTAATTCAAAGTGTCACAAAGATTGAGAACCTCTGTTTTAAAAAGAGGGGCTAGTTTTTAGTGTTTTCATAAAGAATTGCTTCCCAAAATTTCTGGGGTAACATGTTTCTTTGGAATCAGGAGAAAAAACAGTTGAGAAATGGGAGAAAATAGGGAAAAATTATGATAATTGTCTTTAAAGAATCAAAATGTAACAATCAGTGTAGAAACACAACTGGTTCAAAAGAATCCACTAATCAAGTGAAAAGCAGGACCAGGAAACAGTGACAAGAGACGCAAAAGTTGAGGTTGACATTTTTGAGAGCCAAACAGGTACAGGAGGAGAGAAGTTCCTGATCCGATCTAATCCAGCAGTATTGTTCACAGCTATCACCATATTATAAGTGTTTCATAACCCTGCTACTAACAGTGGGTCATGTTTGCAAATAAAGTAAATATTAATAAATTTATGTGCATAGAATGACTTAAACAAATCCTATGAGTGATCTCCTAAGGAATAGCGTGTTTAGGAAGTAAAATAAATCCTTATGTTGGCAATTTTGGCACATGATGGTATTGTAGTGAGTGGTGCTCAATTTGCTAGAATTCAGAATGTTATCTTATTTGAATATAATCCAGGATACTTCACAGGTGTTTACCCATGTTTGAATATATACCATAGGCTACAGTGCTTTATAAATGCTACTAAATTTAAACTTATTTCATTTTTATTTCTAATAATTTGTTTATATATCCATTAAAACAATGAAGAATGTTAGAAATATTTTAAGGATCATTTACAATGTGTAGAATTCCCAAGCATCCAATTTCTCATTGGCAAATCCCCCAAATTTGGGATCTGTCAGGAATTTAGAAAGATCACACTTTCCTTTATACTAAAAGTCATCGTAGTATCAATTGTGGGTGAGCTTTAAAAAAATCAAAATTCTTCACATTCTTTCAAGTGAGAAGGACTTGTTGATGAACGAAAGCAGTGGGCTTTGGGAAGAGGTATGTGTGTGTGTGTTGTGGGGAAGTTATGTTGACAGAGCATTAACATTGGACCAAGTAGGAAACAGCTGCACAACTGTCAGGAAAAAGTCTGTGTGGGTGCAGTCCCAAATGAAGAAACTGAGGTAGGAAAACACCATCTGTCCTGAATTCAGAGAACTGAAAGAAAATACAGAATAGTCATTATCCCTTGGTGCTTCTTTTAGTCAGCTTTTCTCTCCTCACCATTTCTATAATAAAGTAATCTCCAGTTCAAACCTCACAAGAGTCTCCTAACAAGAGTCCCTTTATCTGTTAAGAAAGAGGAGGCCATAACTCTAGCAGAAAAATATCTATCTCTTCTTCCATGATGCTCCCTCTTCTCTATTGAGTTTGTAATTAACTTTTCATTAACATTTTAACGAAATATGAGATAGAGAATAAAAGTAGAGGTAATTAATAATTCATATTAGAAACATTCATACAGAAAAAAAGTTGGTGAGTCTTCTTTTCTTTACTCAAATCCTGGCAAACATATAACCTGCTGTGTTTATCTTGTCACCTTGTCCATCAGGATTCTGAATGCTGAGCACTACAATTAGTCACAGTAAATGACATTAGACATGTGTTTAGTGTAACTGATTTACTCTCCTTTCATTATTCATAGTTTTGATAGTTCTGCTTCGAGTGTTTATCATAGTTCTGTGCTTTACGCTAAGCCACCTCAATGGAGTACTAAGGAGTAGATGAGAACACACATTTGTTGAAAACGAAATATTCCATATTTTACTTAATACTCACAATAACCCTATATTTTTTGTAAAACAGATTCACATTGGTTTAATGACTTTGAAAAGCAAATAAAAGCTAATTATCTGTAAATTGAGAGCTGGCATTTAAACCTAGAAATTCCTTACTGCAAACCCATATTCTTTCCAGGGTACCACAACACCATTTTCCTACAGCTACTATCAGGGAATTAATGAAGGATATTTTACCTCTGTGATTATGGTATTACTAGAGTAGACAAATTTGCTCTCGCTCTCTCCCTCCCATACACTCCCACACTGTCATATGCACACACCAAAATACATGAGCAAAGACAAAGTACTGGAAAAAACAAAACATTCACATAACTGGTTCTGAGCCCCTGCTTGACACATTCTATAATGACATTTTGTTCACTCTCAAATCAACCTAGGAAAGGATAAATGGACATTAGGACCAGGGAACCATGCAAAGCAAGAAAGATGGTGGGTAAGGTGTGAGGTAATATCAGCGGTTTCTCCAAAATTTTGGCATATGAGAAAACTGAAAACTTCTTTGAAATTTCTCTACCAGTGCTGTGAATCTACCCAAAAAGAACAAAAATTGGAAAATTTATCTCTCTATTGCTACCCTGCCAAAACTGAACATAATTATTAAACTTTATGAGAGGGCAATTAGAACAGGTGAATGTGCAAAATTAAACTGTTAGGAAATAAGCCTGAAATACAAGTTGGTAAGAGATTATGAAATACAAATTTGCTACAAATGAAATTTCTCCTGGTTCTGACCAGTATAGTCTCTTTCTAGGGACTGAAGAGGAAAACACATTCACATAGGTTCAATTATCCTTCACATTACTAGAAAGATAATGTAAGGTAGATACTAGAGCAACTTGATAACTATGATAATGATATAATCAAAGCAAATGCTATTAAACAAAATGAAACATTATAAACTACTGTAATTAAAGAAGCACATTTTAAGTAATCAGTAAACATTTTTAAAATGATAAAACTATTCTCATAGGACTTACAGTTCCATTTGTTCCTTCTATCCCCACCCCACCCCCCAGCTGGCAAACTCATCCAGCTACTTATTTATTTGTTGAAGTGTTTTAGTCAAGAGAGCTGCTCCATTGTCACATTCATTAAAGGTGGTCTTGAGTGAAGCACACCAGAAGGAGGTCATCATTGCACTGTGAAGCGCCCCTACAATTAGACACTCACTAAAATGAAATGATTGTCACTGATTAAATAGAATTTTATAATTAAATACTCTACTTAAACCAGTCAAACTGATGGGCAAAAATATGTTCTTCTGCCTTATTCAGCATTAGTAAGTCTCTGTTTGCTTTCCAGGTTTTCATCTAGCTCTTTTTAAATATTTTTTTTAATTTGTGATTAGTTTTTTCTATATCCAGAGAAATTACATTTTTTAAAGTACTCTATAAGGAAGGCTCAACTATTTTTCCTGGCTCCTCTAAAGTAGATCAATGTTATCCTTTCATTTGCAAGTGGAGAAGAGGAGGACACATGAAGTTTAAGTGAATTGATCAAGGTCCAATCATAGAAATAATTTATGAATGGATGTTATTAAATTCCTGGATGCTATAAAAAGAGTTTAAATGAAAGCAATGTGTGAAATAAAGCTATTTGTTATTCCTTTAATGAATATTGTTGGCATAATGTTTCAGAACCAAGAAGTTGAAGATAGTAAGACATATGAAAATGTGAAAAATTAAGGATTAACAATCAAATCAACTCCAAGCAACTTCAAATACCAAAACTAAAATGCAGTCCCTACCACCCAGCCATGGTTTGATTTAGGAGCCACATACTCACTTGGCTGCCATGTATGTATTTACTCATTAGATAGTTTTGTAAGTCAACACATAGAGCACACTCTATATAACTTACATTGGTCTATTGATATTTGGCACATAGAACCAGAGATTATTTTTTGAAAATTTTTTATTGCCAGGAATATTTAATAAAATAGTATACAGTAAAGGACCTCAAAGAAGCAGTGGTTCACCCATCTAAATATGGACTTCATATTTCATTATACGATCTCATTATATGTCTCAGAGAAGTCTTGTTGAGGATATACCATAAGGCAAACACTCTCTTCAACCAACCAGGCCCCAATTCTTCTGTAAACAAGTAAAGGTAACAGAGAACTATTTAAATTATTGATGAGTTTTGAATTATTCTAATGCAGACACTGTTCAGCAATTCTTTAGCTCAAGTTAAAACAAGCATAGAAATTGGAAAGACAAGGGAAAAAAATGAAGGTCACATAAGAAAAAACAATTATAAGTTTTTTAGCCCATTCATTCCTCTATTTTGTCATAGGCACAGACTCTGCATCAGAGATACCGTGGAGAGAGACAACAGGTTGGTCTTGCCTTGCTGGGGCTTATCATTGAATGTCAGAGGAATATTCCTTAATTGCATTTAATTGTCTTTGAAATTGGGGATCGACGACAATATGTAACAAAAGCAAAATTTGACTTGTGAGTCATCAGATGCTGAATCTAGTCAGTATGGTCTCTGGCAAGTCACTTAACTTCTATGTGTCCAGGTCCTCACAGTAAAATGGGAGAAGTGATTGCACCTATCTTGAAGGGTTATAGTGAAATTAAATGAGTTAATCAATATAAAACACAATGCAAAACAAACAATATGTGGCATATAATAGGACTTAATAAATGTCAGCAATTTGCTATTATGAGATTTATTATGATTTTTATTAGAATTTTTCTAACTTGTCTCCTTAAGTGGTTAGAGAAAAACTCAGAGGAGATAGTAAACAGCCTCAATGTTATAAAGCCCTGGTAAGTAAAGAGTGAAGTCATTAACAGATACCTTAAATCAGGGCTCTTATCATGTATGAGGTAAGTTTTACCTACTATAGGACTGGGGATGTCTGCTCTGGATAACTAGTGTCTCTTAGCAGTCAAGAGTTATTTGCATAGGGGACCTAGAAGCACTTTTGGCGGTAGAAAGTAACTGATCATTTGAAGAGAGAGCAGGGACCACAAATCTGATTTAGCAAAACTTGCTGGTTCAGCCCAGAAAGGCTATTGGGCTAAGAGGAGGATAGGAAGGTGATGCCGCACACTGCAATTATCTTCTCAAATTGCTCTTCAGGCCCATCCTCCGGCTCTCACTCCAATCTTAGAATGGGGTATCCTAAAAGGAGGAGTAAAAACTAAATCTTATTCCCCCAAGTTGGATATCCATGAGAAAGTTCAAATGTCAGCACCATCAGCATCAGCAAATTCCTCTAATACATGATGAGCACTATAAACAATATACAGGTCCTGATGCTGCTTTTGGCTGAGAGCCCACAGGAGCTCCTCCATGATAAGCCAGAGCTGAAGATGACACCTACAGCAAGGACCACGGTGTGACCAAGAGCACTGGATCCCAGAAGTCATAGGAAACATCCTCCTTAAGAAACCCAACACATTTGAGTGAAGAATCTAAGCATTTTTAGATTTTTTTGCAAAGCAGGCATTAGCTTATCCATATAAATACTGATTTGTATGTGTTATCTGATGCTGTCTTACCCCTCACTTTGTGTGGTTTAGGGTATTCTAACTCTATTGCTCTTTCAAAAGCACTTTAGAATTTTTTAATGGCTAGACATTTTAAAAAGTATTATTAAAGTGTTTCAATTTCCACCATTATTTTGGAAATAGCAATGTTTTTCTCACTTATTTTCAAGAAAAATAAATCTTACATCCCTTCCTGGGAAGTAAAAAGTGTTTCGTGTCATTTTTATAGAAGATAAGGTTTACCTGGGACGCCTGGGTGGCTCAGTTGGTTGGGGACTGCCTTCGGCTCAGGTCATGATCCCGGAGACCCGGGATCGAGTCCCACATCGGGCTCCCTGCTCCACAGGAAGCCTGCTTTTCCCTCTCTCACTCCCCTGGTTGTGTTCCCTCTCTGGCTGTGTTTCTCTCTGTCAAATAAATAAAATCTTAAAAAAAAAAAAAAAGATAAGGTTTACCATCATGTAGTAATTCCCTATTCTGCATCATTTTTGGCACACTGATAATACTACTTTTAATTTTGGTTGTGGTTTAGCAACTATAAACACAAAAGATATTGATTTCTAATACTTGTCTCCAGGGTAATATAAATTAATCCAGGATATAGACTCCATCCTTGAGCAAGAGATGGCTAATTCTTGGCTAGGGAAGTTTGAAAGTTAAAATTAGATACCCTCTGTTCAGTACTTAGCTTTAGGTCTCCTACTAAACTGAATGATTTTTAAGTCGGTGAATTTTTAACAAATACACTGAAACATAGTTCCCAGTGAGCAATGTTCTTCAAAAAAGGTCATATATTTGAGAACTAACTACTTATTCTGATGAAGGTTGTTACTTAAATCTTGATTAGAATTAATTTTGGAAATTTTTTCAGAGCTATTATACCAACTATACAAAACATCACACTCATCAATATGAATTATATGGTTCCATTCTGATCCTTAATATAACCATTCTGTTTAGTCCAGAATCACTTCTGACCTCTTCCAAAGCACAGACCCAACTGAAGTAAGAATAACCTTCCCTGAAGTTTTGTGTTTTTTTTGTGTTGTTTTTTTTTTTTTCACTGAAGTTTCTTAGGAGGAAATTCCTTCAAGGACCTGCCTAATGAAAATTGCAACAAGATTTTGAGCAGTAATAAAATAGTTTTAAATGTTATAATCTCCTGATAAATTTTAAGATACAAGATTCTCATTTGTACAAGCTTAAAAAATAAGCATTACAGAATACATGTAATTTATAACTTTCTATCAGAAACATGAACATCAGCAAGACTACAAGAAATTGTATTTTGGTGTTGGTCATTTTGAAAATTATCGCCCAACAATTCTAAGAATAGGCAATTACCTTATTTTAGCTCTTTGTAAAATCTTTTTCCCTGTGATTAAGATTTGCAGTCAGGTATTTTTTGGTAAAAGAAAGTCAAACTAATGACATTCCACCAGCTCTACCTTATCTCCATAGCTGCCTTCTTGGTTTCAGGTTTGGTATATTGGATTTTGCTAGTGTGTTCTCTGTTCATGCTGGTCTTTGTAAGGTAAAATTCTTGGTAGCTTGAGTTAGGTTTAAGTTTTAAAGTTCTCTTTTATTTCTAAAAATCTTGACACAGAGAGACTCAAGTAGACTACAAATCAAGCTATGAAAGTTATATTTTATCAATATATGAGATAAACTTTTCAATCAGGCTTTGTGGGAACGTGATTCCAGCAACTGGAATACAATGTACATACTGATCTATGTCAGTCAATAAATTCAGAAAGTCATATTTCTGATGAAAGCCACATTTTCTTAGAAAGAGGCCCAGTCACAAAGGACTTGAAAAGATGTTATTCCAAAGGAGATACACAAATGGTCAATAGGTACATGAAAAATTTGCTCAACATCACTAATCATCATAGAAAGAAGTAAAAATCAAAACCAAAATGAGATTCACTTCACGTCTGTTAGAATGACAATCATCAAAAAATAAGAGATAAGTACTGGCAAGATTGTGAAGAAAGGGGAACCCTTGTGCTCTCTTGCTGGAAATGTAAGTTGGTGTAGACACTGTGGGAAAGAGTATGGAGGTTCCTCAAAAAAATAAAAATAGAACTACCATATGATCCAGCAATCCCACTTCTAGGTATATATACAAAGGAAATGAAATTATGATCTCAAAAATAAATCTGCACCTCCATGGTCATTACAGCCTTATTCATAATAGCCATGACACAAAACAATCTAAGTGTACATTAGTGGATGAATTTGATGGCTATAGATGATAGATAGATGATAGATAGATAGATAGATAGATAGATGATAGATAGATAGATAGATAGAGATATAATCATATAAAATGAAATGTTATTCAACAATAAAAGTTATATATATATAATCATATATATAATTAAATATTATTCAACAATAAAAAAGAAGATAATCTTGCCATTTGCAACAGCATGGGTGATGTTAGAAAGCATATGTACAATAACATAAAGACAATTACTAGCTGATCTCACTTGCATGTGGGACCTAAAACACACACACTCACACATAAAAAATCAAATTCATAGAAACAGAAGTTAGATTTGGTGGTTGCCAGGGGCAGGGGTTGAGGGTGGAGAAATGAGTGAAGAAGGTCAAAGGGTACAAACTTCCAATTATAAGATGAGTAAGTTTGAGGGATCTAATGTACAGCATGGCAACTATAGTTGACTATATTAATACTGTAGTATATACTTGAAAGTTGCTAGTGGATCTCAAAATAGACCTTAAATAGAACTTTAAAAGTTCTTACCACACAACCAAAAAATGGTAACTATGTGGAGTGATGGATATGTTAAACTAAACTTATTTTGGTAAATATCTCACAATATATGTGTATATCAAATCACCATGTTGCACACCTTAAACTTACGCAATGTTGTATGTCAATCATATCTCATGAAAGCTGGAGGAGGGAAGAAAATAAGAAAGGGGAACATTCATATGCAATAGGGGAGAAATAATAACTTGAGCTCTGGCACGGTCCTTGCATCATACTGTTTGTGATAAAGTTTTATCACAAATACCAAACTCACTACCATCTGCTCATGAAAGTCAGTGGATTCTGGCTACACATACAAAAGCAGAGGATGGCCACATCAGTGCTAATCTACAATTGACATATGGAAGATGTATGACTGCAGCCCCCTGATGATCAAGAAGGAAACAGGAGCTGGAAGAGTACCAAATGCAAACAGCTTTCCTTCTCTCTGCAGGCATAAATGCAAAATAAATCACTCCTGAGATGGTGATTAATGTTTTATATTTGTCTACTTCTCCTTCCAATAAAATTAAATTAACGTACATCTAGTTACTTATGAGACTGAGTTCTTACTGCCTTCTCCAAAGCTAGTTTACTATTTATGAATGTGGTTAGTTGTTGTGCTTTTTACATCTCTTTAATGGCCTTGATAATGGTGAAGACATTAGTAGTTACTGTGTTTCCTCCATTTACTGGTCTTTATCTTAGACTCCCTTGGGGTGGGCTGTGTGGTGATCTGACAAACAGACCCATTCTTTTGCTTCCCTCCCTCTTCTCTTCCAGTGGCTGGTGGGGTATAGCTCCTACTGCTTCTAACAGAGCAGTTCCATGTGAACTGTGCTATTCTCAGCTGACATGTCAATCTGGAGTTGAACTTGTAGAGTGTCAGTGACTCTTCAGCCTCATATCTTTACATAGCTTCAAACACTCTTATTTCACCTACTTGATACTGGCATTGAATCATAACTCACCTTCACTGAATACTTAATCAGGATCGGATTTGTTTGCATATTTCCATACCAAAATGGTGATGTGTGGATATCTTCAATGTTAATAAGTGGTCATGAGCCTTATTCCTTGGTTCTCTGTCTGGAGTGTTTGAGGTCATGATTAAATAATGTGAAAAATGATGTTAAAATATGAATCTGGCAAAGTCCCAGGTCCTATCCTCTTTATATCAGTGATATAATAATGATCTTTAATCTCTTTAAACCTTGGTTTCTTCATGTGTAAAATAATTATCTGTCTTATCATGCGGTTCTGGGATGAACCAAGGTCATACAGATAAAATACTTAATACATGCTGAATGTATTGACAAATGGTAGCCACCATTAAATATTTTTAACTTCACAACTCCTAATATAGTAATACATTGACAAATTCTAGACAATTGTATAATTCTAATATATTGATAAATTAGTAAACTCTATAAATTTAATTCATTATGTTGAACATATTATATGTGAATTCATTTTATATTTCCTCAACAGTCACCTAATTTACACAAAAATTAATTGATATTGAATTTTCCTGAATGTGCTTTTAGAAGACAACTCGTAGTAGGTAAAATGTAGCATAGAATAGAAGCAGTTCATAATAGAACATAATTTGCAGATATGTCTAGTTGTTATCCACACATGAATCCCACAAATGCTCAGTTTTATAAAATGCAACCATGATTTAGAACCCATTATGGTGGCAATATATGCATAATCATTGTAAGCAGAGGACCAAGCTTCTAATTTCACATTAATTCTAATACAGGTGGCTTCTATATCAACTTACAATATATTTTTACATTTTCAGGTACCAGGTTTCAATAATATTAGGTCTTTACAAGTTCTGTAATATTGGGATTTACATATGATATTATAAATAAATAATGTAAATAAATACAATTATCATAAATGTATATATAACATATATATAATAATTTGAGCTAATTGACATATATTGCAGACTTTGCCATCTAATACATGCACCTGATGTAATTCTCATTAATTTTTTGAAATTGTGAAAAATATTTTTTTGTACAAAAGAATTAAGCAGTCAGTAGGTTGATATTCCAATCCCTTCTTCCAGCATATTCTCAGGGCTGTTTTGAATAGGAGACTGCTGTATTCCTTCAGAAGGCTTTCTTTTTTGGGATATCTTTCCTCCAACTTATGCAGCAACTTAGCTAAAAATATAAGAATATGGTCTTGAATTTAAAGAATGACAGCCTAGTAACAAGAGTCTGAGATGATGTTCGGGAAAATGAACAATTCTGTTTTATTTATGCTTTGTTTTCTTTTGTTCTGTTTGCTTTGAGTATAGTTGACACACAATGTTACATTAGTTTCTGGTGTACAACATAGTGATTTGATGAGACTCCATGTTGTGCTGTGCTCACCACAAGTGTAGCTACCTTCTGTCATCATACAATGCTATTACAATGCCATTCAGTATATTCCCTATTCTGTACTTTTTATTCTCATGACTTACTCATTCTATAAGTGGAAGCCTACCTCTCTCATTCCCCTTCACCCATTTTGCTCATCTCCCACCTCCTTTCCATTTAACAATGATCAGTTTGTTCTCTGTATTTATAGATCTGACTCTGCTTTTTGTTTGTTTATTCATCTGTTTTGTTTTTTTAGATTCCATATGTAAGTGAAATCACATGGTATTTGTCTTTTTCTATTTGACTTATTTCATATAACCTAATACCCTACAGTCCACTCCACGTTCTCACAAATACCAAAATCTTTATCCATTTAGGTACAACTGTCAAGATATGGAAGGAAATCCAGTGTCTGGTTCTTCTGTTTTGAACGAAGCTTAAAGATATTCCTGAATCAAATTTCATTCCAGAAATAGGATAAGGCCTTGCCTACCAAGGAACTACACATCTCTGACTTTGGTGAAGTCAAACAGTGGGCGATGATACTCAAACAGTGGGCATCATCAGAGATGGGTGACTTGGTGAAAGCATAGATGTATGAACTAACGAGAGGACAAAACAACAGTGCTAGTTAAGAAAGTGAGCTTTCTCAATGATTCTACTCTGTGACAAATTTCAAAAAAAAAAAGATTGTCTCTATATCAGTAGTACATTCAAGTTGCTATGAAATATCAGTGTTTTAGCAAAGGAAGATGTATATTCTCATATCTAAGTCCTATGATAGCATGATATAGTTGTTTACTTACAATAAGAAGTCAAGTGAGAAATGGTAATAGTGGAACCTGATATAAAACCTGCAGAACTGGACAGGCATGGAAACAAGTTTTGACAATGGCAGAGTCTGGGAAGGCAAAACACATTGGCCAAGGAATCATGCAGTCTCAATCACAATTGGGTAATTAACAACCTTCAATTTCTACGGAGTATGAAATGTACCAAAAGGCAGGTGAAAAACAGCAATGAGAGAATCCAAGTGGTAGTGATACCCTAAAATCCACATTAACAATATGTATCAGGGTGGGTTGCTGGTTGTTAAGAGCTGGCCGCCATCCCTAGGAAGGAAATGAGGCTCCCCAGGCTTGAAAGGATCTTTGCGAAAGATGCAGGATTTTAGTGTAAAACATGAAATGGCAATCATACAGAAGCTCAGGATTATAAATGGAAGCACAAAAAGTGATCTTGGCTTCAGGAAATCAGGTGTAACAGACCTATTCTCTGTCAGAGGGAACTGTGATATAAAAGTTATGTGGAAGTCCCAGTAATCAGAAAAAGAACAAATATTCCCTCCAGCAAGAATGGTTCAGTGACTATATCCTCAGTCAAAAGACAAGGAAGGTGAGTCACAGCAAAGTCTCAGCCAAACTGGAATAGATAGAATGGAGCTTCTTAAATTCTTTCCTTATTACAACATGCTTATCAAGGAATCAGGATATGGCCTATCTGGAAGGTAGGCACAGTATCTAGGGTTTGAGCAATCTGAGGAAATGGGGTGAATAATGTGAATTCTATAAGTGGCAGGATCCAGTGAGTTCACCAGTAAAGAAGCTAGACAAACAGAGACTGAAGGATTGAGATGTGAGTAAATATAAAGAGTGTGACAAATACATAGAGAGTGTATGTGCAGATACAGTGAGGAATATACTACATAAGCTGAGAATATTGGATAGAACAGTGGGTTCATGCAAGTTAAGAGGAGAAAACCCAAAGGAAACTGAGTCCCTGAAAATAAGCAGAGCTTCAGAGCTTCAATAGTTCTCAAAATAAGTCAAGGCAGATCTCTGAGATTAGTATGGATATGGCATGAACACATTCTCAAAAATTTGCTTAAGAACTATGGCACGTGAGTATCATCCCTTCCCTTCCAAGAGCCTTTACTAATTCTCCAAAGCCTGCTTCTTGGAAAACTCTGGCTATCACCTCCCCAATTTACAGTGAACTGAGAGCTTTACCATATTCCAGGGTCTCTTGACACTGCGTGTGTGTGTGTGTGTGTGTGTGCATGCACATGCGCGTGTGCGCGCGCACGCTTATAAAACTGGGGAGAGAAGCAGAAAAAGGCTGGGTAAATTGAAAATTTCCATTGTACATAGCATTTTATCTTCCACAATTTTTGACAATACATTAATCCTATTTATAGAAGTTATCCTGTGTATTGACAGTTTTCTGTCAATATTAATGATCAGAGCAACAAAAGCATGCTCGAGGGTGGAGCCTGAAAGACTGTGATGAAATCAAAGTAGGCACCACCACAGAAACATTTCGGAAGGAAGAGAACTTCATTGTATTTCAATGGAGTGCTTATCCTATTTGCCTCTTCTAATTATAGCACTGAGAAGAGCCATTTTTTTCCAAATTGCTGAGTCCTCATAACCAATAATGCCATGTTAATCATCATTTGAGAAGATGGAAAAACATTTAAAACTCAGTGCTCTTTTTCTAACTTAGATTTGTCTTTGTCCAATGGTGCCTTTATTTTTATCTATACTGATATTTATTTTTGATATATTATGTCCTTCGTTTAAAATAAAACTATTACAGATTTTCTCAATATTATTAATGTGTTATTTACCATCAAGAGATTATTAAAGATCACCTGCTTACAGAGGCTATTTTTTCTTTGTAATATATGGTGTGTCACTAAAAATGTTTAAAATAATGGATTTGTGAAAGTGTAACAAAAAGGAGACCAAGTTTAGAAATAGAAAAGCTTATTTATTTTAAGGTGAAATGGGAAGAGAGATAAAAACAATTACTGCAGTGATAATCTACAGGAAAGTGCTATATTCTTCAAATGTAAAGCAAATAAATAGGCACCTAGTCATAGTGTAATCTGGAATGAGAAGAGGATATTAGGAAAGAAACTGCAGCTAATGTTATATTCCTTCTAAAGAAATTAGAAAAAGTTTTAAATGCATACTAAAATATATCCAGTCTACATAACAAAAATTAGATCAGAATCCTATATTTCTTGAAACTGTAGGTGAAGTCTCCAATAACACATTCAGAGAAGAGAATCAAAATGAAACTATACCAGGAAAGGTATACAAGAACTTAATTCACACTAAAGTATAAAGACAATAAGTAAATGAAGGAACTTAAAGGAGTAATAAAAACATAAGCCCTACTGAAAGCAAGAGAAGGAAGAACTTTTTGTCAAGGCAAATACCCCTACTTTATCATTTTGTCCCATATGGCCCAGATGACCTGAGACTCAGGGACCTTGAGGAGTAAGTTGCAATAGGATAGACACAATTCACAATGATTATATTTCTTAAATGCAAATGAGTAATGCTTTTCTACCCACATATTTATTATTCATTGTCACTTAACCATGATAAGTATAAAATCTATTTCTGACATGAAAATATATTTTATTTTTCAGTAAACACCTCTTACTGTAAAATTCCTAATAGGAAGTCTAGCAAAAGTAATTACTAGGCTCAAACTTATATCCATACTGAACTTGAATACACAGCAATTGTATTTTTGCAAGTGATTTACTGTTAAGAGAAGTTTAAGATGATTTCTCAAAGCAATGTA
>PITA01029860.1:0-17313 GCA_004023965.1 Spilogale gracilis | reverse complement strand
TGCCCATCAACAGATGAATGGATAAAGAAGATGTGGTACATATATACAATGGAATACTATGCCTCCGTCAGAAAGGATGAATATCCAACTTTTGTAGCAACATGGACTGGACTGGAAGAGATTATGCTGAGTGAAATAAGCCAAGTAGAGAAAGTCAAGTATCACATGGTTTCACTTACTTGCGGTGCATGAGGGGTAAACTGGAGGACAGTGGGAGAAGGAAAGTAAATGGGAAGTAGGGTAATCCAGGGAGAAAAATGAAACAACAGAGACTTTGGACTCAGAAACAAATTGAGGGACTTGGAGGGATGGGGGTGTAGGGATGGGAGAGCCTGGTGGTGGGTACTGGGGGCACCTATTGCATGGAGCACTGGGTGTGGGGAATGGGGAATGAATCTTGGAACACTGGGAAAAAAATTAAGTAACAATAAAAGAAAGAACAAAAAAATAAATAAAAATAACCTTTATTGCAAAAAAAAAAAAGAGCTAGAGATGATATTTCCCTATTTTTTCTGCTTTACATATTTTTGTTACAGAAAGAAAAGGTAATGAATAGAAAAGAAGGAACTATGTCCAGGCAAAATACTACAGACACTAGGAGAAGTTCTCACAATGTACATCATGGAAAGCTTCATGTAGGACTTTAAAAATGGGGTAATCTCAATGAGACATTTGACCAACTCAAAGTGAATTAGAGATTTAAACTTAACATATGAATCTGTAAAACCCCTGGAGGATACCATAGGGGGAAAACTTCATTACATGGGTCTAGCAATTATTTCTTGGCTATTACACCTAAAGCACAAGCAACAAAAGCAAAAACAGACACACAAGATTTCATCAAAGAAAAAGTGTTCTGCACAGTGAAGGAAACAATCAACAGCATAAAAGCCAACCTACAAAATTGGAGAAAATATTTGTAGGCCACACATCTGATGAGAGGTCAATATCTAAAATATAAAAGAAATTGAATGGCAAAAAACCAAATAACCGAATTTGAACCAAAAAAACGTACTAGAGATTTCTTCAAAGAAGACATACAATGGCTAACAAGTATAAGAAGAGATGTCCAACATCATTAATCACCAGGAAAATACAAATTAAAACCATGATGACATACCATCTCATACCTATTGGGATGACTATTATAAAAATAATCAAATGGTAAGTTTTGTCAAGGATGTGGAGAAATTGAGATTTTTTTTCATGTTTTTGGTGGGAATTTTATGGAAAACCTATGGAATCATTTCAAAAATTATTTCTTTTAATAATCCAGCAATTCACTTCTGAATGTGTATCCAAAGAATTGAAGTAAAGATCTCAAAGAGATATTAGCCCCATGTTTATTTCAGCATTATTCATAGTAGACAAGATATGGAAACAACCCAAATATTCACTGACAAACAATGGATAAAGAAATTATGGTATATGCAAATGATGGAATATTATTTAGCCTTATAAAGAAATGCTGTCATGTGATAACATGGATGAAATTGGAGGAGATTATACCACATGAAATTAGTCACAGAAAGATAAACACTGCATTATTCCACTTATCTGATGTATGTAAAATAATCAAATTTAGAGAAATAGACAGTAGAATAGTGGTTGCCAGGGACAGAGATGAGAGGAAATGGGGCATTGCTGTTCATCAGTTATCAGCTATAAAATTTCACGTAAAAATAATGAAGAAATTCTAGGCATCTGTTGTACAATAAATAGACCGGGAATATTTCCTGTTTTTATCATTCAGACTTAAAAAATTCATAATTTATGAGGAATTGGATAGAGCACTTAGAAAAGTCTTACCTCAGTAGTAGGAAATATAAACCCTACACTAAGCCTTGCCCCAGACACACAAGATATCATAAAGCAAACCCAAAATATCCAAATTGTCCAGGTAACTTATCTGGATTATAGCACAAAACTCGAGATTGTGTATAGGATTGCAATATAGAACTAATATTCTTGGGCCTTAGTCTTTTTAAAACTTCAATCTGGCAATCTCTGTCTTTTAGTTGAGGTTTTTAAAACATTTACATTTAATATGATAATTGATGTAGTTAGGTTTAAGTCTATTGTCTTGTTATTTGTTTTCCATTTGTCTCCTTTGTTCCTTGTATGATTTTTGCCTCTTTTTATGCCTTCTTTGGATTATTTTTACAATTCCATTTTAACTAATTTTTTTGCTTATTTGCTATACCAAGTTGTCTACCGATTGCGCCAAAAGCTGCAGATATGTTTCCCATTGATGGCCAGATGGTGAAATCCAGCTCAAAAACCCAAATTAGCATCTATTTTTATGAATCACTACTGGAATGAAATGACTCCATTTGGTGTTCCCAGAAAGCAAACTCAGTTGAAATTTAGCATACAAAACATTCTTTAAGAGTGGCTGTAGGACCGATACCTAAGGAAGAGAGCTGAAAGAAACATGAGAAGGCAAAGATGCTATCATGAGTTATCCTTAAATGTAACAAGATGACCTTCTTCCCACATTAGCCAGTTACTGGATGAGGGCCACTCCTGTAAGAATTTTGACTTTGCAAAAAACAGCTTTCTGTAAGTGAAGTAATCTGTAAGTAAAGAAAGGATATGACAAGTTTAGACTGCCTGCCAACAGTATTCCCAGAAACTGGATCAGCAAATTTTTCAGTAAAGGCAAATTTAGGCAGCATATTACAGAGCCTATTACAATATTTTATTAGGATGTCTCAATTTAATCAAATATATCATTTAATTTTCCTTTCTCATTTGTTGCCTATATATTTTTCTATGCTATTTTCTTAGTGAATTTCTCTGTATCACCTTATAATTAACTACTTCTTAGAACATAGACATGTCCCACAAATATCCAATGACTTTATAAGATGTTCATTTAAAAATTTCTAATAGATTCTTTTTCTACTAGGACTTGTTTTATATTCATCTTCCCTTGCTTCCAATTTTTTTCTGTATATAATTTTTGTTCAGATGATTTATTTTTATCCCCTTGAGTTATTGAATATAACTGTTTTTAAGTTCTTTGAAAGTTGTGCTATTATTTCTATTTCCTCAGATGTAATTGTCTTCTCATTTTCTTTGGTTTGTTAACATTTATGTCCATAGTAAATTTTGAAATTTTACTTCAGATTGAGGGGAAGGATGTTTTAGTAATTTTATTTAACTTCATGCCTACCTCTTTTTATAGAGGTTTTGTGATTGCCTTTATCCTGTTCATTGATTTCTCCAGTTGAAAACCCTATGTCTTATTGGTGGCTTTAGCTTTGTTTCACAGTAATGAAATTAACTATTGACTTTTAACAAACATCCCAAAACTTAGCAGCTTAACCAATAGTCATTTATTTGCTTCTAATTCTGCATTCCAGCCTGACCATGGCTTGTTTCTCCTCATGGGGTGTAGGCTAGATATATTCATATGCCTTCATCTGGGAGAATAGGAGAGCTTCTGGCCAGGACACCTAAAAAGTTTCACTATATATCTGCTCATGATACATGCTATTAACTGGATCACTTTGGTTCTCTTCCTTTTGGGCTTTCTCTCCAGTAGTTTAGACAAGTGTTCTTATATTGCTCTCCGCAACACTGGTGCAGGGGAAGGATAACTGGACCAGCCTGTTATCCTGCAGGGGCTGAGCGAGATGATAAGTGTGGAGGGCCTGGTCCCCACCCTGAAACCAGGAAAGAAACCACACCAAGCTGGGAGTTGAGTCAACGGTAAAGGTGCAGCAATCTCAGCTTTATTGTATCAGAGACACAGTTATATAGAGAGGAAAGGAGGGAGTAAAAGAAGTAGCAGGGGCCAATAGGGACTCATTACGTAGCTATCACTAAGGCCTTAGGCAGATTTCAGGCCGGACTACTGGGTGGGGCTAAATTCGCCAGTCTGCCCGCGGGCTAAGAGCCTGAGCACAGGAAGATTCAGCTAGATCGGGATGCCTGGGTGGCTCAGTTGGTTAAGCAACTGCCTTCAGTTCAGGTCATGATCCCGGAGACCCCAGATCGAGTCCCACATCGGGCTTCCTGCTTGGCAGGAAGCCTGCTTCTCCCTCTCTCACTCCCCCTGCATGTGTTCCCTCTCTGGCTATATTTCTCTCTGTCAAATAAATAAAATCTTAAAAAAAAAAAAAAAAGATTTAGCTAGGTCACATTATGCAGAAGTATTCTGGAGAGTCCCATAAACTAGCGGGCACCAGGAGATCCCAACATTCTTATGTTGTGGAAGAAGGAAGGCAAGGGAATATTGACAATCACCTTTAAAGACCAGCTACCACATAGAGGAATGAAATATATTTAACCACTGAGTCAGCACGACTTTAACTCATTTCTGATTATTAAACTCTTGCTTCACTTGCTCATAACTCCCAGCAAGAAATCCACTATAGTCCTTGCTCCTAGGCAGTGGTGCCAGCAGTCATCCATACCTGTTCTGGACTGGTTCATCTCCCGATTGCACACAATTATCCTATTTTTGGTCTTTTACTATGTAGGGTTGCTTTGAACCTTTATTGCTTTTTGGTGGCAGAAAATTCTCTTGTATTCACTAGACATTAAAGAAGAGTCTAACAATTAGAAAATCATAAATGGGGTGCTTTAAGTATGAATCATCAGCCACTAATAGCACCCAGGCAGAACTATGTTACTATGTTTTGAGCATTTCTGCATAAAGTAAAAGTGAGGGCTAAATACTGTTTTAGTTTTGTTTGGTTGGTTGGTTGGTTTTGTTTTTGCTTTTATATTTGTTTATTGCCTAACACTTATATTTTATTTTTATGTTCAGAAAAAAATAACATTTAATTGAAGAATATAGATTCAAACTAGAACTTGGAGAAATTTTGAAAACTTTGCTATTTCCCCTTCATGGATGAGAAAATTCTATAGAGATATTTGCAGGGGTCTGTGGTTGTCATGGGCAAAGGAGGTCTCATTTTGAATGAGTTTTGTGTCATGTCTAGCTTGATTTTTGAATGAATTTTCCTGTTAGAAATGTAAAATTCTCTATTTTGGCTATAAGTAGGACAGGCAAAGGAGCAAAAATTATCAAGCTCTTCAGCGTTCATTGACATGAAACCTCACAGCAGATAATTTCTCTGCACCTTCACTCATGTTTGGGAAATATGTAAAATGCCCTTTGACACACCTATGTCCTATTTAGAACCAAGTCTACACTTCCAGGATTTCAATGGTGCTTTTTCCCACACAAGAGCATTTTAAGTAGGCTTAGAAAATATTACAATAGAAAGGATTTTGGAGATCACTTAGTCTAACTGTTACTTCTCACAGATGGGGTTATTTTTCTAAGATGGAAAGTTATCCAGGGTCTTCACGACGATGAGGGATATAATGATGATGATGATGATGATGGTGGTGGTGATAGCAACTCTCATTTCTGATCATGTGATATGTGCCAGATAATATGCCAATGGATAACGAAGGTTTATTCATCCTACTCAAAATTAATACTCACCATAATCCTCTGATGAGAGTGGCTAACCCCATTTCACAGATGAAGAAAATGAGGTTTAAAATAATTCACCCGAGGTTACAGTTATCAGACAGCTCTGGAGCTCAGTGAGACTTCACATGTGGTAGCAGAATGTTTTGCCAGTTACTACTGAAAAAGTCTGGAGACTCAGATTATTAAATGCCTATTGTAGAATAATGAGATCACTGGTTTTGGATCCCGAAAGAATTGGAATGAAAAAATGCAGTGTTAATGTTGTATGGTCTGGAGAAAAGTAATCAACTTCTCTGAACTTCAATTGTATCATGTATTACAGTTTGATAGTTAAAATCCCTAACTTTCTAAGCTGTTGAAATAACTAAAGATGATATAATAAGCATAAAGTGTTTATACTAATACATCCTATACTAATACATAAAATGCTTATAATAACATATTGTCTACTAATATACAATAGATACTAAAAGCTGATTAAATAGCACACCATAATAAATATATATATATATATATATATATATAAACTTATTATTATTCATTCATTGATACTCCAACCCTAAGCAAGTCTTTGCCTAAATATTTCTGATCAGTGAGGCTGTCTCTGGATATCACATTTAATGTGAAAGACCAGCCTCCTTTCCAGTACTCACTATTCCCATCACTACTAGACTTCTCCATAGAATTTATCAACATTCACCCTTTCACTTATTTATTATTTGTCTTCCTCTACTAGCTGATTAGGACTGACTGTTTTATCTATTTTTTTCACTGCTCAGCTTCTAGAAATATACTTTTCTTGGTAAATATTTGTTGAGTGACTATTGCTACTATTATTTTTGCTACCTTTGTCATCCAAACATTAGTCTCTTCACTTCAAGGCCACTGTGAGACATTTAATTATGTCCTTACAAAATTTATACATTGAAGTTTTAACTCCCAGTACTTCAGAATGAGATGGTAAAGAACACAGAAATTTACTGTATTCTTGAAAGAGACAGTTGAGTTAAATAAGGTCATTAGGGTCGACCTATTCCAATATGACTCATGTCCTTATAAGAGAAGGAGGTTAGGACACAGACACACAGAGGGAAGACCATGTGAAAACACAGAGAAAAAAGACAGCCCATTGGCGAACCAAGGGGAGAGGTGACAGAAAGAACCATCCCTGTTGACCTTTTGGTCTTGAATGTCTAGCCTTCCTAGTTACGAGGAAATACATTTCTGTTTTCTTGAACTACCTAGCCTGTGACATAGTATAATGGTAGCCTTAAAAACAAATACAGTCACTTTTCCCAAGTATAATTTGGAAATAATGTTTTTTTTATTTCCCATATGCTGCTGAATAATGTGCTCAGAAGCTGCTTTTGCCCACTTTATTTTGCCCAACACTTAGCTCTTCAGCATCCAGTTGCACTGTGGTTATGGCAACAACACACCCCAATTTGTCTGCTTTTCGATCTTCATAGAAGTTGTTGAATTGAAATCCTCTTTAAACATAACCCTCAGCAAAGGGATGATTGTTGAGCAGGACTTTTCACTCTATTTTAATGTTTGTTTGTTTGCTTCCCCATCCTTTTATTGCCTATATCACAAGCCTAGCTGTACATGTAAGGTAGATCTATTGAATGCTTAAGTCAATAGAGGACATTAAGGACAGAAACACAAATAGATTAAAATGATAGACTAAAATGAAATATTAGATATCTTTCCCCCATTAGAAATTTCCTCTGGGTCACTTCTCCAGTGGCTTCTCTTACTAGGTCTCTCATCTCTCTGAGTTTTTTTTCCCATTTCTATTTATTTTTCTGCCTCTTATCTCTAAATTATTATGTTAGTTTCATGCGTTTCAATGTAACTCTGTTTTTGTGTATGGTTTTCTCCCGAAACCTTGGCTTCTTTCTTTTCTAAGAAGAATTTTATTGTCAGTTAATGTAATTCCTACTTTTGCTTTTATTCTACTATTTTGTCTTTTCCTGCTACTTTGTTATTTTTTAAAATATTCTATTTATTTATTTATTTATTTGAAAGAGAAAGAGCATGCACGAGCAGGGGGAAGGGCAGGGGGAAGAAGAGAGAATCTCAAGGATACTCCTTGTTGAGCATGGAACTCAATGCAGGGCTGGATACCATGAACCTGAGATCATGACCTGAGCCAAAACGAACAGTTGGTCGCTTATCCAACTGAGCCATTAGGCACTGGCCTACTACCTTATTATTGATGGGCTAATAAGTACTCCTATCAACAAGAAAGCAAGAGTTTTCTTGCTTCTATTCCTGCTTATATCATTGATGGCTCTTGAATGACTTATTTTCCTCTACAGTATAGACCAGTGTTTCTCAAGTTGTATTTCCAACAGCCTCCGTATCTCCTTTTAACCTACAGAAGAGCAAACCCTTTACCCCATCAAAGACCTATTGATTCAGACTATTTGGAGATGCAGTGCTCTATGTTTTAACAAGCCCTCAGGTTAATTATAGAGCATAGGAATATTTTCCAAGTTCTAATCTAAACTATCCACAATATTTTTGTGAACCTATTTTTCCTGGATATGAGAACTGTTGAAGGGTAGAAATGATATATGTTGTGCAACTGCAGTGGTAAATTAAGAGTTGGAGGAGCCTAAAGTTTATAAAAATTGGAGGGATATTTTAAGAATCAATATAAAAATTGGGAATACAAAAGTTGCAATGGTAAGAATTTAATTAAAAGGACAAAAAAAAAATCAAAACAAGTGTCACAACAAAGAGTCTAGGGCTGGAGGGCTTCCCAGAGGAATTCTACCAAGCATCTAAAGAAGAATTAACCTATCAATTCTTTAATAGGTTAACCTATTTAAATTCTTTAATTAACATATTAATTAATTAATTAATTAACCTATTCTTCTGAAGCTGTTTCAAAAAATATAAATGGAAGGAAAACTTTCAAACTCTTTCCGTAAGGCCAGGATTACCCTGATCCCAAAACAAGACAAAAGCCCCACCAAAAAGAATTACATTCTAACTGATGTAAGGTGGTATTTTAATGTGTTGATTTGAATTTACCTGATGGCTAATAATGTTGAACATTTTTTCATGTTTCTGTTCGTCTTTCTTATGTCTTCTTTGAAGAAGTGTCTGTTCATGCCTTTTGCCCATTTTTTGACTTGATTATTTGTTTTTTGGATGTTGAGTTTGAGCTCTTTATAGATCTTGGATACCAGTCCTATATCTGTAGTATCATTTGCAAATATCTTCTCCCATTCTGTGGGTTGCCTCTTATTTTGTTGACTGTTTCCTTTGTTGTGCAGAAGCTTTTTATCTCAATGAAGTCCCAGAAGTTCATTTTTGCTTTTGTTGCTGTGGCCAATGTTGAGAAGGTTCCTGCTTATGTTCTCCTCCAGGATTTTGATGGATTCCTGTCTTCCATTGAGGTCTTTCATCCATTTAGAGTTTATCTTTTTGTGTGGTGTGAGATAATGTTTGAGTTTCATTCTTCTGTATATAGTTGTCCAATTTTCCCAGCACCATTTATTGAAGGGACTGTCTTTTTTTTCATTGAATATTTTTTCCTGCTTTGCCAAAGATTAGTTAACCATAGAATTGAGGGTCCATATTTGGGCTCTCTGTTCTGTTCCACTGATATATGTGTCTGTTTTTGTTCAGTACCATGCTATCTCGGGGATCATAGGTTTGTAATACAACTTGAAATCTGGCAACATAATGCCCCTAGCTTTATTTTTCTTTTTCAACATTTCCTTGGTGATTTGGGGTCTTTTCTGGTTCCATACAAATTTTAATATTGTTTTTTCCAGTACTTTGAAAAAAATGCTATTGGTATTTTGATCAGGATGGTGTTCAAAGGATAGATTGCTCTGGACAGCATAGACATTTTAACAATGTATTCTTCTGATCCATGAGTATGGAATATTTTTTCTATCTTTTTTCTCTTCTTCAATTTCTTTCATAAATATTCTGTAGTTTCTAAAGTATAGATCCTTTACTTCTTTGGTTAGGTTTATTCCACATATCTTATGGTTTTTGGTGCTATTATAAAGGGAATTGACTCCCTAGTTTCTCTTTCTAGAGTTACATTGTTATTATACAGGAAAACAACTGATTTATGTGCATTGATTTTGTATCCTGTCACCTTATTGAATTGCTGTATGAGTTCTAGTAATTTGGTTTTTTATACATAACGTATCATGTCATCTGTGAAGAAAGTTTAGCTTCTTCTTTGACAATTTGAATAACATTTATTTCTTTTTGTTGTCTGATTTTTGTTAGGACTTCTAGTACCATGTTGAACAATAGTGACAAGAGTGGGCATCCTTGTTATGTTCGTGATCTTAAGGGGAAGGTTCTCAGCTTTTCTCATTGAAAATGATATTTGTTGTTGGATTTCATATGTGGTTTTTATGAAATTGATAAATGTTCCCTCTATCCCTACACTCTAAAGAATTTTAATCAGGAAAAGATGCTATATTTTGTCAAATGCTTTTTCTGCATCAGTTGAAAGGATCATGTGTTTTTTCTCCTCTTACTATTGTGTTCTATCACATTGATTGATTTGGGAATGTTGAACCTTCTTTGCATCCCAGGGATAAATCCCACCTGGTCGTGATGTATCCTTTTATGTACTGCCATATCCTATTATCTAGGATCTTGTTGAGGATTTTGGCATCCATATTCATCAGGAATATTGATCTGTAATTATCAGTTAGAATGGCAAAAATTGACAAGTTAAGAAACAACCATTTTGGAGAAGATGTAGAGAAAGAGGAATCCTCTTACAATGGAAATGTAACTTGGTAGAAATGCAATTTGGTACAGCCACTTTGGAAAGCAGTGTGGAGTTTCCTCAAAAAGTTAAAAAAATATCTACCTTATCACCCAGCAATCGCACTACTAAGTATTTACCTCAAAGATACAGATGTAGTGAAAAGAAGGGCCACATGCACCCCAATTCTCATAGCAGCAATATCCACAATAGCCAAACTGTGGAAGGAACTGAGATGCTCAGACAAATGAATAAAGAAGTGTGGTCCATATATACAATGAAATATTACTCAGCCATCAGAAAGGATGGATACCCACCATTTCCATCAACATGAGGAAACTTGAGAGGATTATGTTAAGTGAAATAAGTCAGTTAGAGAAAGACAATTGTCATACGGTTTCACTTACATGTGGAACATAAGGAATAGAATGAAGGGCATTAGGAGAAGGAAGGGAAAAATGAAAGGTGAAGGGAGAACTGATGGGGAGATGAACAATGAGAGACTATGGAGTATGGGAAACAAACTGAGGGTTTGAGAAGGGAGGGAGGTGGGAGTATGGGTTAACCTAGTGATGGGTATCAAAGAGGGCATGTATTGCATGGAGAATTAGGTTTGATATCAAATAATGAACCACAGAACACTACATCAAAAACTATGTTGTACTGTTTGGTGAGTAACATAACATAATAAAAAATGTTTATTGTCTTCCGATCTGGTTTCCATGATGACATTTTTCATCATAGTTTTAATAAAACCAAAGTCACAATCTTGTTCTATGGTATGTGTATATACATTTTATCAAGAACTATTTTTGTAGACAAGTGAATGTCTTTCACAAGTTAAAGTAAAATAGAGAGAATTACAAATCAATATCCCTGATGGACATGAATGCAAAAACTCTCACCAAAATACTAGCCAATAGAATAATTAAAAGGATTATTCACCACAATCAAGTGGGATTTATTCCTGGGCTGCAACAGTAACTCAACATCCACAAACAATCAATATGCTATGCTACTAAATAAAAGAAAGGATAAGAATCATATAATTCTCTCAATAGATGCAGGAAAAACATTTGACAAAGTATAACAGACTTTCTGAATCAAAACTCTTCACAGTTTAGGGATAGAGGGAGCATAACTCAATGTCATAAAACACATCTATGAAAAGCCCATAGCAAATATCATTCAATGAGGAAAAACTGAGAGTTTTTCCCCTAAGGTCAGGAACATGGCAGGGATGTCCACTATCACCACTGCTATTCAACATAGTTCTAGAAGCAATCAGACAACAAAAATAAATAAAAGGCATCTGAATCAGCAAAGAAGAAGTCAAACTATCACTCTTTGCAGATGACATAATACTCTATGTGGAAAATCCAAAAGACTCCACCCCAGAATTCTAGAACATACTGGACTTCAGAAAAGTGGCAGGATATAAAATCAAAGCACAGAAATCAGTTGCATTTCTATACACTAACAATGAGACAGAAAAAAAGTAAATTAAGGAGTCAATCCCATTTACAGTTGCACACCAAACCATAAGATATGTATGAATAAACCTGAGCAAAGAGGCCAAGGATATGTATTCATAAAACTATAGAGCATTCATGAAAGAAATTGAGGAAGACACAACAAAATGGAAAACATTCTATGTTCATGAATTGGAAGAACATATATTGTGAAAATGTCAGTGCTACCTAGAACAGTCTACATGTTTGGTGCAAATCCTATCAAAATACCATCAGTGTTTTTCACAGAGGTGGAACAAATAATCCTAAAATTTGTATGGAACCAGAAAAGACCCCAAATATCCAAAATAATGTTAAAAAGTATACCAAAACTGATGACATCACGATTCTGGACTTCAAACTCCATTACAAAGCTGTAATCATCAAGATGTAGTACTGGCACAAAAACAGACACATAGATCAATAGAACAGAATGGAGAACCCAGAGATGGACCCTCAACTCTATGACTACAGGAAAAATATCCAATGGAGAAAAGGCATTGTTTCCAGCAAATGGTGTTGGGAAAATTGGATAGCCACATGAAGAAGAATGAAACAGAACCATTCCATTACACCATACAAAATATAAACTCAAAATGGATGAAAGACCTAAATGTGAGATAAAATTCCAACAGAATCCTAAAGGAGAACATAGGCAGCAATCTCCTCAACCTTGGATGCAGCAACTTCTTGCTAGACACATCTCCAAAGGCAAGGGAAACAAAAGCAAACATTAACTATTGGGACTTCATCAAGATAAATAGCTTTTGTACAGCAAAAGAAATAGTCAACAAAATCAAGAGACAACCAACAGAATGGGAGAAGATATTTGCAAAGGTCTTTTCAGACAAAGAGCTAATATCCAAAATCTATAAAAAAGTTGTCAAACTCAACACTCAAAGAGCAAATAATCCAATAAAGAAATGGGCAGAAGATATGAACAGACATTTTCACAAAGAAGACATCTAAATGGCCAATAGACACGTGAAAAATTGTTCAGCATCACTTGACATCAGGGAAATACAAATCAAAACCTCTATGAGGTACCACCTCACTCCAATCAGAGTGGCTAATATTAACAAGTCAGTAAATGACAGATATTGGTGAGGATGCAGAGAAAGGGGAACTCCCCTACACTGTTGTGGGAATGCAAGCTGGTGCAGCCACTCTAGAAAACACTATGGAGGTTCCTCAAAAAGTGGAAAATAGAGTTATCCTATGACCCAGCGATCACACTACTGGGTATTTACCCTAAAGATGCAAATCTAGTGATATGAAGGGTCACCTGCACTGCAATGCCTATAGCAACAATGTTCTTAACAGCCAAACTATGGAAAGAGCCCAGATGTCCATCAACAGAAGAATGACAGATGAATGGATAAAGAAGATGAGAAAGGATGAATATCCAACTTTTGTAGCCACATGGACTGAATTGGAAGAGATTATGCTGAGTGAATTAAGCCAAGTAGAGAAAGTCAAGTATCACATGGTTTCACTTGTGGTGCACAAGGGGTAATATAGAGGACAGTAGGAGAAGGAAAGGAAATGGGAAGTAGGGTACATCGAGGAGGGAAACAAAACATAAGAGACTTTGGACTCAGAAACAAACTGAGGGTCTTGGAGGGGAGGGGGTAGGGGGATGGGTGAGCCTGGTGGTGGGTACTGAGGGCACGAATTGCATGGAACACTGGGTGTGGGGCATGGACAATGAATTTTGGAACACTGAAAATAAATAAAATAAAAAAAGATGTGAGGTGTATATATACACAATGGAATATTACAGCTATCAAAATATGAAATCTTGCCATGCTCAATGATGTGGATGGAATCAAAGGGTATTATGTCAAAAGAAATAAGTCAATCAGACAAATGTCACATTTTAAGAAGCTGTGAAATACTGACAATATCACAAAATCTAGAAAAGTAATATACTGGTTTCATTAAATATAATATTTTTCTACATTTTAGACTGCATACTTATAACTGCTTTATGTTACAAGAATTTGGTGATAGAATTTCCACAGAGGGAATAAAAACTAAGCATCTCTCTCTCTCTTTTTTTTTTACCCCAACCATGGTTGTTCTACATCCAGCTTCTCTGTGAAAGATAATTTAGAAACATTTCAGCTTAACAACACACTAGAGGTATTGCTGTATAAATATTTAGGATTGCTGGAAAATTTGGCAATGTCATTACTGAGTTTCATTCTAGGGTTGTTACAAACATGCTTACATTTTGCAGTTGTACAGATTTATGCCCTTTAAACACAGAAATTCTGATAAATTTTATGTCGTGTTGTTGCCATAAAAAATTTAAAAAAATCATGGTGTTTTTAAATTGTATATGCTATGTTATTGAATATATTCTGTATACTAGCAAATCTGAGTTGATTAGGCTTCAGTGAAAACTGAATATTCTATTTACAATTTTACTTGTCTGATGATTGGAAGAATTTTCCACAGACAAATTCTGACTTCATGAGTTTCTTTCCTTTTTCTTACACTACCCACACACTACTGGTTTGGGGCATCATAGGACAGAATTATTTTGAAGTGAACGTCTGGCCTTGATTTGCCATGCCACCACTTTGAGTGACCGGCACCAGGACAATAGCAGTATCCCTGAAAGTGAAATCCTTCACTGATACTACATACTTGTATGGCAGTGACATAAATAGATCCAGCTAATTTAAAAACTGATGAATCCTTAGCTAGATTTCCCCCCATATGTAACCCCAAAATACCTAAGTTTATTTCAATTCATCCAATATAAGGAAAAGTATAGCAGAAAGGAAGAAAGGACAATAAAGTAGAGACACTTACCCTAACCTATTGCAATTTAAGTGTTTATATTAAAAAAATTCTTAAAATGTAATCATATAAAGCCATATATAAGGCTCATCCAATTTTAAGAAATTCATGCAAGTAAGGTGCTCTGAAGCTAATCTCCATACTTTTTGGTGCATCTTTCTCTGTACACATGAAATTTATCTCAGTTGATAGGTCCAGGTTGGCATTGGAGCAATGTAAATACTAAACCCATTTAGTTGTTGTGGCCTTTGAGGCAGCACAGTAACATAATGAGAGAAGATTTATGCTCTAGTTCACAGACTTGAGATACTATATTTTGATGTTATGTCTGCCATCTCATATAAGCAAGGTGGGGGGCATATTCAATCTAGTTTCCACATGTTCAATTAAGCAACATTCATAAAAATCACAAAGAGACCAAAACAAAACAAAATATCCCTTCTGCCTCTGCAAGATTGCGTAATCTTTTTCTAATTTGAGTCACTTTACATCCCATGATCACTGGTGAGATATTTGCGGGAGGAATCTGCTTATTATTTCAGCCTTTATCCCTAGGCTGGACATGTCTTCTCTCAGAGGTATCTTTCCTATGAGTCTTGGCATATTGTGATCCTCCACACCTGCTTATGAACGTGAGGATTTCTGGGCTTTTCTCAGCAGACTGGCACCAGAGATAACACTTAACCTGTCTCTCACTTCCAGAATACATAGATCAGAAAAATTCTGAAATTACATGCAGCCTAAATATCAACTAAGGAGAAAAAATGAAAAGCATGACTTCCTAAGACAAATGGAAGTCAGGTTGTGATTGCATATGCCTACTTAATAAATAAGAAGACAAAGGGTGACGAAGTGCTCTGCTGTCACATCAAGCTGGAGACCTAAGGGAAGGATAATTAACCAAAGGAGCTGTGATGTTGCATGCTGATACTTGAGAGAGGAGGGTGGGAAATCTCCTTGGATCTGATGCAAATGACAGCCAGTGAAATGAAATATATTAGAAAGAGAGCTTAACTGAAAATAAGGAGCTGTAGATTCTGATCTGAATTGTGTAACAGGCTAGGTAACACTGAGAGGATCACCACTCTATTTGTTTCAGGATTCTCATATGTGAAATGAGGTTTTGACTGGGTAAAGTTCACTGGAATAAGAGATATGAACATAAAGAATGGAAATATATATTCTGCTACTACATGGGGAAAGTGAAGAGTGTAATAAGAGATGAGAAAGCTATCTTTTTTTTTTAAAGATTTTATTTATTTATTTGACAGAGAGATCACAAGTAGGCAGAGAGGCAGGCAGAGAGAGAGAAGAGGAAGCAGGCTCCCCGCCGAGCAGAGAGCCTGATGTGGGCCTGGATTTCAGGACCCTGAGATCATGACCTGAGCTGAAGGCAGAGGCTTTAACCCACTGAGCCACCCAGGCGCCCGAGAAAGCTATCTTAAAAGAAAGTCCCAAGGGTCATAAACAGGTATTATTATCTTACCATACAAAAGCATTTTCTCTAAAATACATAAAATATAACATGGAGGACATTAGGAGAAAGAAAGCAAAAGTGAATTAGGGCAAATTGGAGTGGGAGAGGAACCAGGAGAGACTGTGGACTCTGAGAAACAATCTGAGGGTTTTTTGGGTGGGTGTGGGGGGATGGGTGAGCCTGGTGGTGGGTATTAAGCAGAGCATGTATTGCATGGAGCACTGAATGTTGTACATAAACAATAAATCTTAGAACACTGCATCAAAAGCTAATGATGTATTTCATGGCAACTAACATAACAATAAAAAAAGTTACACAGTTAACAATAGGAGTAAATTAACAGTAATAGAAACAAAACTTTTATGTTTTCAGTCTAGTGATCCTAGTGTTTTCTATGCTATAGTTATACCCTGACTTTTCTCTGTAAGTCACTATGCATTTATAATTGTCTCTACATCAGAACATTTACTGAAAATCTTCTGTTCCATATTAGCTTAAAAACATTCTAGTCTGGTATCTTGCATTCCAGAGCTCACAGGGATCCTCAGGAATTGAAACTTAGTCCAAAGTTGTCATAAGCCCTTGGGTGATTATGAACAAATTGTGACATCTATTGTAGACTTAATTTTCCTATCTGTGAGATGAGGGTCTCAGAATTGCTGATCCTGAAGTTTTTCTTTAAGAATCAGCCATAAAATAGCAGTAGACCCTAAAAAGTCTGTATTTCTGTCATTTTCATTCCGACTACAGTTTGTGCTGTCATGCGTTGATGCCAGGAAGTTAATATGTTTGTGACACCATGGGGGAAAGGACAATAGATGCCTACACTTGGTACTTTTCCTAGATTCTGTCCAATTCGTCTTGACTTTTGCTGATTTTAATGTGTATATTTTCTCTGTAATGAACTGTGATGGTGAATATAATAATTTTGAGTGATCTCTGTGAATCTTCCTAGTGAATTATAGAAACTGAGTGTGATCTGAGGCACCATGAAACTTGCAGTGTTGTCAGGAATGAGGGTGGGCTGTACTGTCTTGAACTCTGCATTTGGCTAAAACTCCTACAGAGCTTCACAGCTGTGCCTTAGGGGACTAACTTTATTTAGAATATAGCTTGGAGAACTCCATGCTTAAGGAAATTGTCAAAAAACAGTGGAGAGCTTGGTGGATGACAATTAAGAGGAAATCTGTAGCTCCATAATCTGAGCATCAACTAGAAGTTTAATAAGGAGAACTAAGAGCAGAGACATCTAAGAAGTATTCTCCATGATTCAGAATCAACACCAGGAGTCACGAAG
>PITA01029859.1:0-17317 GCA_004023965.1 Spilogale gracilis | reverse complement strand
GGCAATCACCAACACGCTGCCAAACACGGGAGTCAACAGTACCCTCTTGGGGAAACCAGGGACAGATTTTAAAAATGAAAGTAAAAAAGGAATCTAAATCTTTTTTTCTAACCCTAATCTTACGCACCTTGAGGGAGGCCTTTAATTGAGCAATAAATACATCATGCTGCGAACATGCCTGTCCCATGACAGGGTCCTATCTGATTAATGCCGCTGTCGGAAGAACGGGAAATCTCGTCTGAAAATACCGGCGCGCGGGCGGGCGGTCGCGACAATCCGGGCGTCTCCTTTCGTCGGCAGAACGCTGCGGTCAATGGGGGACAGCGGTCCGTACAGGCAGTCAGTCGAGCCCCATGTTGGGCGCCACTTGCCTCGGCCGGAGAGGCAATCAACGGGGTCCGCCGAGATACCTGTAACGGATGAGGGGGATGGGACAGGAGGCGCGAAAGAATGACAGCAAGACAGGGATTCTGATCAAGCTGCAAATTTTATTAAAACATGAAGGGGTTATATAGGTAAGGGATAGGGGAAGTGCACCCAATAGGTTGCTTTCAAGCATGCTCTTGCACATGATTGGCTGGAGCCAGGCATGATAGGTGCGTGATCAGGTTACTGATTGGTATGTTCCTTCATGTGCGCTGTAGGGGATTCCTGAGGCTCTGTGGTAGCCGCATCCTGCTATGTAGGTGCAAGGTTCAGGCCTGATTGCATCAGCCTTCTTATGCCTTACCTCAGCCCCCAACAAGAGCAGGCTAGTCATCTGACCTCATCTGTTTGAGTAATATCTACAGTCTCAAGAGTAAGCAGAGTTATCTCTCTAAGGCTTCAATTTGTGTGTGTGTGTGTATGTGTGTGTGTATGTGTGTGTGTGTATGCACTCGTGTGTGCCTGCATGTGCACATATATACTTGTTTCCACAGTTGAGTCTTCATCTCAACATGAGTTATCAGATGACTCTGGACTTCTGGAGTCTAGGCACAATTGACTTGAACCATCTTGGGGACTGCAATACACACATATGTATTTGAACTAAGTTAATCTCATTTAGACTAGATATAATTTATGGATGTGAAGTAACTTTCAGATGCTGTTAAGGTCCCAAATCAGGTGATTTTTAGTAGGAATATTTTCCAAATGAGCTAATCACATGTACCTTTAAATCTGAGTCTAAGGATCAAATTCAGCAATCATTCAGCAGTAATTTTTGAAATTTGTATACAAAGTTATTTAACAACCAGCAATTAGAGAAACAGAAAAGAAAATAACAATGACAAAACTATTTTTTCACACATCAGATTACAAAAGATGTCTACAATGCCATAAGATGAAGTCTAAGGGCTCTGCTAAAAGAGGAAACACCGACATAACATTTCCATGATATAATGACCCACTTTCTAGTAAAATTAAAAATGGCTAGACCTCCTAACCCAGTAATTTCTCTCCTAAATTTATAATTTGAAGAAACTTTCACATCTACTCAAAATCTTATTTTTTAAGAATTTATTTATTTATTTGAGAGAGAAAGAGACATGGGGGGTGGGGGCAGAGGGAGGGGAAAAGAAGAGCTCTGAGGAGGGAGCTGGATGGAGACTCAATCTGCGGACCCTGCAATCATGACTTGAGCTGAAGACAGATGCTTAACTGACTGAGTCACCCAGATACCCCCAAAATCATATTTTCAAGGACAGTCATTGCACTATTTTCTCAATAATCTAAATATTATAAAACAAAAGAACACATAGAATATTATATATGTATAAAATGGAATACTGCATGATAAAAATAAATTGAATCTTCATGATTCATTATGGAGTTTGTCTTAAAAATAAATCAGTGAATGAAAAAACAGAATTAGGACTACTTAGAGAAATGGCTGATTTCAGGACTGGCACAGATAAATATAAAATAATCCTGGGATATCTTGCAATGTCAGAAATAAGGCAGTGCTAGAAGAAAAACAAACAAACAATGATGAGGCCAATCAAAGGAACATAAGAGCCAGTTGAATAGATCCCATTGAAGAGCCAAAGCTTGAATAATGTGTGCAACCAAATACATAAAGGTGCTTTGGATTATAACCCAAAATATAAAATAAATATCCATGAATGCATACTTTTATAAATTGTTGAATGACTAAAAATAATAATGGAAGAGGAGAGACACATCTCATTTGCAGAAGATTTTGAAATAATTCATATATTCTGCTCTCATGGAGGGAGAGCATAGCTTCCAATGTAAATTGCATACTATGACTTTCTTCTAAAAAGTGCCATATGAACAAAGGGTGAGGAGTAATTTTACAGTGGAGAAATCTGGTAAATACCCTTCACCTTGTAGTCAAGACTAACATCATTACTGGTAAGTCTATTAGACTTATCTATCAAATAGCTGGTACCCTTGATAGCATGTAACAAGAAAGGTACTTTATGTTCTTTTTCTCCAAAACCCATCATCCCATCTAATCATGAAAACAATAACCAGACAAATATCAGTAGAGGGACATTTTACAAAATACCTCATCAGTACTCCATAAACTTGTCAAGGTCATCAGAATCAAGGAAGGTCTGAGCAAATGTCATGGCCTACAGGAGCCTAAGGACACATGACTACTAAATGTAATGTGCTATGGATCAAATCCTAAGAAGAAAAAAGGATATAAGGTACAAATTAAAGAAATATGAATAAAATATAGATTTTACTTAATAATAATGTATCAATATTGATTTAGTATTTATAATAAATATACCATACTAATGTAAAACATTAATAGGGGAAATTTGGTGCAGGGTATATGGAAGCATATGGTATATGGTAGTATAAAAGTAGTATATTTTTAGAAAAAAAGCAGAGTTAATTGTTTAGGGTGATTCAATTTTTTCAAAAGATGAAAGATAAAACCTTTAAAAAAGTTATTAAATCTAATTATTATATGGACTAAATCTATTATTATATGGACTATCACATTGTAAATTCTTACAACATTATTTTTAGTATTATTTTGTTTTATTTATTTATTTTTTAAGTCTTAAAAAAGTCAAGTTCACATTTTAAGAAAAAGGAAACTCAGCCAAATATTCTTTGATTAGATCAGGTTGAATAATCACTTATATGAACCATCACAGAACTGCTGACTTGACTGTATATGATGCACTTTTCCCTCCTTTCACATCTATGGATTTTAACTGGAATAAGGAAGTCAAAGAATTCTATTGATTATTTAGCTTTATAAGTAACAGTTGTAATACCTTGACAAGTGGAGACCTGCTGCAACCCTCACTGCTTTGCAGAATCTTTTACAAGTAAACACGTTAGTTTATAATAAAGCCCCTGAAACCAGGCAACAGAGACCGCAGGTTTTCAGATCCTAAGTGACAACATGTAATTTTTACCTATAAAAATACTTCAAACATCTGAAAGCCTACTACTATATGATGATTTAGAATGATATTAGCATATATTTATGCTATATTATGGATAACCTGCCTAATTTCCTCCACTTTGTCTCTACAGGGGTCAAGGCTGCAGAGTGTGGAAGAAGCAAAAGTGCTCTTTGTTCATTTCCAATACTCATTGCTCAAACTCACTTTGTACATGAGGACAGCAGAGAACAGCTCCATGGATAATAGACAGGTTTGTCATTTTCTAAGAGTTTCTGAAAACCTTTTCTGAAAAGGATAGTGGTAGCAGGATGCCTAGCCTAGCATTATGAAAAAAAAAAAAAAAAGAAAGAAAGGAAAAGTAGAAAAGAAAAGAGAAGCAAAATAAAAGAAAAGACAGATATAAAGAACAAGCAGTCTAGGGGCACCTGGGTGGCTCAGTTGGTTGGGCGACTGCCTTCGGCTCAGGTCATTATCCCAGAGACCCGGGATCGAGTCCCACTTCGGGCTCCCTGCTGGGCGGGAAGCCTGCTTCTCCCTCTCTCACTTCCTCTGCTTGTGTTCCCGCTCTGGCTGTGTTTTTCTCTGTCAAATAAATAATAAAAAAGAATCTTTAAAAAAAAAAAAAGAACAAGCAGTCTAGAGAATCAAAAAAAGAAAAGCAACAGAGAGTACAAAAATGTAGTTATCCAGACACTGAAAGATGACTCGGCAAAAGTGATAATATGTTAATTATTGAAGACTGCCCTAAGTGGTCCTGACAGGTAATTACTAATGACATTCTTGTGGTTATAACCCCAACGGGAATATGGATAAACTGAGGCAAGTCATTTGTCTAAAAACATCTGGTTAAAGATTATTGTTCTCTGACCAAATTGGAAACTAATATTAATTAAAACCAAAGAGATGAACACTTCTTTACATTACCAAAGTAATGCAATAGATGGCCCCTTCAAATGTGGAATTTGCTTCACTGGTTCAACCTCATCTTCCATTGCTTGATTTTACTGAGAATTTAGCTTCAAGAACATATGAGGATGGGGTAAGGGTGTATTTTCTAAAGCAAAGGTTTGTCTATTTATAAAATCTGAAGGGGGAAAAAAACTTATTTTTTTACAACAATGGTTCCTAATTTTTTTTCTTGGTTCTTAATTTCTTTGTGAAAGGTGACAGACTCATTAGGGAATGTAATAAAAAAATACATGAACTTTTTTTGCTGACCACAAAAATATATGCACATACTGACTTTTGGTATTTTATAAACATGGTGGAAGTCATTTGTACTCTGAAGTCCAACAAGGAATTATGGGTTTAGAACTTATTTTCTTTTCTAATCATTTAAACTCTGGCAACTGTTATCAATTATATATATATATATATATATATATATATATATGGTGTAAGTGTTTCAACAATCTTAAGAACAATTGTGAAATAAGTACAATGCTGCATATTGTCTTAAAAAAATTCATGAAACATTTACACACAAAATAGATTTAGCACTTAAGAGGTAGGACACATGTTGGTTTTGTGATGGAAAACATCATGGCAACTAACAGCTTTAAAATGTGGAAGGGAATTTTTTTCACCCTACATAACTTTTTCACCTTAAAATGTGTGTGATTGGGAGCAAATGGTTTACTAATTCAGAAATATAATCAAGAAAATATATCTAGTGATATTTTAAATAGTCTCTAGGAATATATTTATATCAGGTTTTTAATATATTTATATGATAAAAATAAGACAAATCTCTTAATTCCATTTAAAGAGTTATCATGGGAACAGAAAAAGTAAATTCACAAGTGAAAGATGTAGATTTTTTTTTTAAAGATTGTATTTATTTGACAGAGAGAAACACAGCCAGAGAGGGAACACAAGCAGGGAGAGTGAGAGAGGGAGAAGCAGGCTTCCCGCCAAGCAGGGAGCCCGATGTGGGGCTTGATCCTGGGTCTCCGGGATCATGACCTGAGCTGAAGGCAGTCACTTAACCAACTGAGCCACCCAGGAGCCCCAAAAGATGTAGATTTCTGAACCAAAGCCGAAACGAGATGTCAACACCAGTCTTTGTAGGTAGATATGTTTATGCCTATAAACACCTATTATCAATCATCAATCTAAAAATTATTGCTTTGTTGCTTAGTTCAGAAAATGCTGGGGTTTTTTTGTTTTTTTTTTTTATTTCTCACTTGACAGATACATATGGAGTTCTGGCCATCTTCCAGGGTTTATGCTAGGTGATAGGAATGCAGTAGTAAAGGAATGGCATCATTCTTTTCTTCATGGAACTCTCAAGTCCAAAGGGAGCAGGGTGGGGGCTTCATGTGACTGGTTATTAGCCTGCCTTTCTGCCCTCTTACATAATTTCCCCTCTGTTGTCAATTCTACATATAAACTTTCCCTTAGGTTCTCTCTCTCCCGGCTTCCAATATTTTGTATTTGGTGTCTTTTAGAAAATTCTTTGGTACCCTCATCATCAGCCAGAACCTACCAGTTCTCTTCTAGCTAACTTCCAACTTTTTTTTCAGGGCCCATTTTATTTTTTTCCTCAAGGTTACTAGGGTTTTTGTAATTCCCTAAAATTTTCTTTAATGTTCAATATGCCACTAATTATTTACCCCAAATCTGTGCTTTTTACTCAATTCTGTTGAGATAGAGAAACTGAAGGAATCCTATTTTATTTTATTTCATTTTATTTATTTATTTATTTGACAGAGAGAAACAAAGCTAGAGAGGGAACACAAGCAGGGGAATGAGAGAGGGAGAAGCAGGCTTCCCGCCGAGCAGGGAGCCCGATGTGGGGCTCGATCCTGGGACTCCGGGATCATGACCTGAGCCGAAGGCAGTTGCTTAACCAACTGAGCCACCCAGGCGCCCCATGGAACCCCATTTTAGAAAGACTCAACTTCTGCTATTTCTCTGCTAGACCCCAATTACTCACATTCTATATTTTACCTTGCATCTGAGTAAACCAAAGAAGCTATGTTCCCATTCCAAGAGGGAAGTAAGAAAGTCATTCTGAGTTTTTTCCTAGGCCTCCAAACACCTGACAACATCAAAAAAGAACTGTATCCCAAACATGTTCCAAGAACATTAGCTTTAAACAAATCTTAGTGGACATTGGCTTCAGCACCCCCTTATCATCAGTGATTTATGGAGTAACACCTATTGTTCGACTGGCACTCACCTTTGATTAGACCCTCCCCTGGATTCCTGAAGCAACACGCACTCCAGACTCCATTCCAATATAAACTCTTAACCCCAAATGATGACAAAGCTCACTTTTCCTTCTCTGAGTCTCCCAGATACTTCAACTGTTATGCTCTATCACTTATGCTATTTAATAAAATCTGCTTTCACTTTCTCCAGGCTTGTGTTTGATTTCTATCATGTGGGAAGCCAAAGACTCTCCTGACTGGTGTTGTGGAACCCCCATGGGGCCCTCAGATTCAGGCTACCTATACCACTGTACTCGATAATGACATGGATTCCAAAGCTAGCAAATTTCCAGAACAGAATAGGTGATTGATAAAAATTTAGAGGATAAATAAATGAAGACAGGAATAAATAAAATGTATTATTGAAAGAATACAATTTGTAGGAGTTTCAAGTGCTCTGTAACAAGAGTGAGACCTATAAAGGGAATATGTAAGTCTATGGCCAATGGCAAATGCCTGTCACTATGGGCAAAAATTAAGTGTACTGTTGTATATAGGAAGTCACAGGAAAAGGTACTTGCTTCAGACTCTCAGCTCATGCATTTCTCTATCCATTGATAATAATATATTGAATGCCCAAGAAACTGTAAGACTTTTCTTTACATCTCTCTTTTTCATATTTTCTAGTATACAGTATGATGTTTGGCATATGATAGGAGCTCCACAAATTTTGCTTCTTAAATGAGTGAATGAATGTCCTGAGCTAGAGTCACAAACTGAATAAAATGAAATAAATTCTAAGATCAGGGTGAAAGGGATTCCAAGCTCATATTTCCTCAAATATAAGTGGTTTAATCAAAATAATCCATGTTGAATATTTATATTGCATAAGCATGTTGGCATTTTTAGAACTTACACTTTCTTTTTCCTTCATTATATGTCTTCATTAGCTGATTTATTTCTAAGTTTAAATCTATTGAAAATATGCACAAATTAGGAGCAATATAGAATCCCACATTTGCAAACATTTAAAATCAAAACAGAAAAACAGTCATCATCTGTTTCTTTCTCATCATACCTTAATTTGATATGCAAATTAGCATGGCTTCTGCCCATATCTAAATTTTGCTTAGCAATTTGCTAATTCACTTTACAAAGTACAGCACACAGACACAGAAATTTATACAAAAAATTATACAAAAATATTTTTATAATTTCTAATATTTTATTAACATGTTGAAAGTGTAATGATTTTTAATACTCCCCAAGTATTTTACTGTAAAATGTTCTCTAATCTCTTCCCTGATTACACATTTGATTTTATTCCAACAAAATGACCTCATTTTCCTTCTATCTATTTTATATACAAGGGATGAAAAGCCCAGTTTAATAACAATGGACTTTTTTAAGGAAGAGGAAATAAAACTTCAAAATAACTTTCTGAATATGAAATCTCCCTGTATTTATCCCTCATGAATAAGGTAATTAACATCTTCAAACAACATATTAACTATAAAAAACTAGTGGCTATTTACTTCTTTCATACATGGTTTTAAAATTATGGACAAATACAATCCAAACTTCTAGAAGAAAAAGTTTAATCATATCAGTTATTTTATCAGTTGCTTTATATAAATTTTCTTGTTCACTTTGAATTACTCATGTACGGTAATACTTTTTTTTTCATTAAATGGGTTACCTATTAGAAATATGTGAAGATAGGGGACGCCTGGGTGGCTCAGTTGGTTAAGCAACTGCCTTCGGCTCAGATCATGATCCCGGAGACCCGGGATCGAGTCCCACATCGGGTTCTCTGCTCCACGGGAAGCCTGCGTCTCCCTCTCTCACTCCCCGTGCTTGTGTTCCCTCTCTGGCTGTGTTTCTCTCTGTCAAATAAATCAAATCTTTTAAAAAAAAGAAATATGTGAAGATAAATAGATTGAATATATTAAACTATTGATACCATAACTGAAATACATAATTCAAACATCATTTGTCATCATATGGTCTTTTAAATTTATCTGAGCAATAAGAAGGATCAATTATCAAGAACATTTTCTTTTTAAGGGGTTGGAAAAAGTCATGCCTAGCAAGTAATGATGTATCTTTACAATTGGCCACATGTATTAAAACAAACAAACAAAAAAGAATTTAGTTCAAATTGCTTTTATACTCATTTAAAAATTAAAATTAAGTTAAAGATCTTCTTTGCTCCCAGAACTTCAGATTGACTCAGAGTCACAATTCTCTGTACTTAACTCTTTAGTCCTTACTCATATAAATCCTGTACCTCAAACTTGTTCAAGAAATCTTTAACAGCTTGGGCACCTGAGTGGCTCAATCATTAAGTGTCTGCCTTTGACTCAGGTCGTGATCCTGGAGTTCTGGGATCAAGCCCACTGGGCTTCCTGCTCAGCGGGGAAACCTGCTTCTTTCTCTCTCACTCCCCCTGCTTGTGTTCCCTCTCTAGCTGTGTTTCTCTCTGTCAAATAAATAAAATCTTTAAAAAAAAGAAAAGAGAACTGTAAGAGCTCAATGTAGTATCTGAAACAGTTTGTCAGAGGAGAAAGAAATACTTTAGCAATAAGAAATCAATCTGCCATTTGACTCCAATTTGACCTTGAACAACTTTTTTTTTTTAAAGATTTTATTTATTTGACAGAAACACAGCCAGAGAGGGAACACAAGCAGGCAGAGTGAGAGAGGGAGAAGCAGGCTTCCCGCTGAGCCCAATGCAGGGCTTGATCCAGGAACTCCAGGATCATTACCTGAGCTGAAGGCAGCCACTTAACCAACTGAGCCACCCAGGCGCCCCTTTGAACAACTTTTTTAAGCTCTCTTTATTTCTACTTTCTCTTCTGTAAAATGGACATATACATAATAAATTCCTCATAATGTAGTTCTTGGAATTCATTTAGATGACACATTTAATGTATATAGTCAGTGTAGTTACAGGTCTATGATAATCACTAGATGAAATTTAACTTAACTTAGCAATAGTATTGTTAAATTAGTTAAACAAGGAGCCCCTAAGACTGAGCTCGTTCTAATGCCCTAGCAGCAAACCAACCTTAAGCCTATAAATGCCTGAAAATTAAGAAACCAAAACCTAAAGAGGTCCCTGTGTGGCTCAGTTGGTTGAGTGTCTGACTCTTGATTTTGACTCAGGTTGACTCACAACTCAGAGTTGTGATATTGAGCCCATGGCAGGCCCCACCCTCCAAGATGGAGTCACTTATGCTAAACTCAATGTCCAAAAACCAAAACTTAAATATGTTTTGATGCTCTGCTCTTCCAGAAAAGGAAGTCTTAAGATGGCCAATCAATGCTTGCCAGCTTAGCACAAATTACCTGACCCAGCTCCAAGACTTCCATTTGCTCCATGTAAGGAAAACAACTCTATTTTAACCAATCAGAAAATTCCCAGTATAACTTCCTTGTTCCTATTCTTTTTGTTCTAGAAAACTCTCTCACTTTGCACAACTCTTGTTGTGAGTTACTTTTTGCTTTCTAGACTGGATATTTCTAGGTTCATGAATCACTAAATAAAAACCAACTAGATCTGAACATTAACTGTGAAATTTTCCTTTACCAATTCAAGGATTAATTATGTTTTATAAATAAACAAAACAACTGTCACCCTTAATTTCAATATTTCAAAAAAAGGACACTGCAATATTCTCTTCCACTCCAATATCACTATTACTCTGAGGTTTTCTAGTATGCTCTTGTTCCTATAGTCTGCTTCTGCTGGATATGTAATATCACACCATCAGAGTAAGCACCTAGTTAGTCTTTAACAGGATGGCTGGAGGCCAGGAAAGGGGGAGTCATGGTCCACTATCCAGAAAGTTAGACACCTGTCCGGGCAGCATTCCAAAAACAAAGCCACAAAAAACCAGATCAAACCAGACAAACCCAAGACAAAGAAGGCCAGAAACCCTGAACAAGTTAGGGAGGAAAAGCATGAAACTCTGCTTCCAAAAAAATTCCTTCCCCAAGTAATAAATAGTCCACCTCCCAGTTAATAACTCTCAATAAAGGATAGAGACCCAAACCCTGGGGTCAGTTTTTCCTGGAGTTTGCCTACCCTCACATCTTGAGAGGGTACTCTCTCTTTTATAAACTCTTCTCTTGTACCATTTAACCACTGTCTGGTCTGTCTTTGAATTCTCTCTTGTGAGGAGGCTAAGAACCTCTGGTGATGTCTTGGAGTGGGCTAGGTGGAGACTTCAGAGCCTTGGGTCTCTTCAGTTCACTTGGAAAAAACATTAGGCTCATCCACAGAGATTGGCTTACTTTCCCCCTCTGTAAGGACTAAAATAAAAAACAAAGATCCTTTCACTCTGATTTTTCATAGTAATTCCTCAGAAAAGATAGTTGTGTACTACAGACATTTTCTGATAATATAAGGACAACACAGAGGACTTTAGCATAGGGGAAACATGCAAATTAATAATAATAGATTTTCTTTGTAGAGGACTCACCCTTCCATCTCCAGAGTCCTCTGCCCTCTGCCCCATTTTTTTGTAGTGCAAAATTTCTCACACTTTCCTATGTAGAACAATTTTCCTTCCATAGACTTAGCTTGGGGGAGGTCACTTTACATATGCAAAAATTCATTAACTGTTCTGTTAAGCAGAGATTAATTTACTATAGAACTCAAACTTCAGCAACACAAAGCTCTGGCAAAAAGCTTTGAAAGTAAAATTCCTCTTTAATCTAGCAGCAAAACTTTCCATTCTCTGCTGGGTTATCTAAGTGAAAAGGAACAGAATTAAATTTATCCTTCTCTTGATTTTAATTATGGCACTTATATGGCAGAGCATCTTAATTCACTTCTGTTATTGTTACTCTAACTCACAGTACAAAATCATAGCTATTTATGTGATGTTTAGAGAGATAAACCATGAAAAATTATGGAAGAGAGAATAATCAAACCAAAGACCCCTTGGTTCTTTTTCTCTGTTTTTAAAAAATTATTATTTTGTTTTCAATTTCAAAAAGAACATATTAATCCATAAATATGCAAATAACTCAAATTATCTGTAATCCACCTCTCTGATTCCATTCCCTTTCTTGGTAATAGTTTTATTCAAGACTACTACAATGGGGTTTTACAGTAAGAAAAAGAAATCGGGCTCAACTCAAATATAATAAGGAAAAGTGTGAATTTGTAGCCAAGGAGCAGAATAGGGAGAGATTAGTAGATGGAAAATTATTTTCTAAAGGGAAAAATGAAGGTAAGAAATGGATTTGGACTAAATCGAATTCTTTTTTTTTAAAGAAAATGATTTTATTGGAGCACCTGGGTGGTTCTGATGCTTAAACGTCTGCCTTTGGCTTAGGTCATGATCTCTAGGTCCTGGGATGGAGCTCCATGTTGAGCCTCATGTCCCTCATGTCCCTCATGTTGGGGTTCCTGCTCAGCAGGATATCTGTTTCTCCCTCTCCCCCTGCCTCTCCCCCTGCTTGTGGTCTCTCTGTCTCTCTCTCTGATGAATAAACAAAATCTTAAAAAAAATAATTTAAAGAACTAAAATTAAAAATATATATATTTATTTATTGGAGAGAGACAGAGACAGAGAGAGCATGAGTTGAGGTGAGGGGCAGAGGAGAGGGAGAAGCAGACTCCCTGCTGAGCTGGGAGCCCAGGGTCCTGGGATCCTGACCTGAGCCAAAGGCAGATGCTTTACCAACTGAGCCACCCAGGTGCCTGACTAAATGGCATTCTTGCTGAAGGAAAGCCAGTGTCATCAGGTATTACCTGGGGGATGGAGAGGATGAGAAATTTGGTCAGATTGAAGGTGCTCATAATATTAATGGTGGGAGATTCTGGCTAAACTGACTCAGCAAGATTTTTGGTAAAGGTTCCCTCTTAAGGACTTGCTCAAGAATAGAGTGTAGATGAAAAAGAGCTCAGAGAAACCTGGATATTGTTTGGTCAAAGAGAGAATCTGTGCCAATCTTTTTTATTTATTTGATCATATTTTGGAAATTTTACAATATTATAACTAATTATTGAAACTAAAGTAATAAAAAGAAATGTTATCAATGATCAGTTCCACTTTCTGTTTTCCAAGCTGATTTTCTATTTTTAGGTAACTTATACCTCCCTTCAGGTTATTTGAAATGGATTGCTTTATGAGTCAGGAAGGAAGTTACTGAAGGCATTAATCGGAAAGACCACTGGAACATAGAGGCCATCAAGCACTGGCTAAGGGGAACTCTCCATTGCTTGCACTACAGATCCTACCATTCATTCATCTGAGTGTTGGATTTATGTCACTCTTTTACAACAATCACAGTCTGCTAACAGACACCTAACCTTGAATCTGATAGATGTGTCTTTTTCTGTATTTGACCCAGAATGTCTTCATCTGCCCTCTCCTTATGCCATTTTTTCTTCCTATAGAACTTCTTTTTATCCATTTTCTCTAGTTTCAAAACTGTTCTTCCATAGCTAATGTACTTCTGACTATTTAAAAAAATCCAAAAACCCTGGCTTAAATTAGTATTTTTTCTTAAGCCTTTCTAAATAGCCTTCACTGTCCCTCTAGTTCTGCCTCCTTTCTTTGTAACTGTAATATACTCATGTTGCATAAATATGAGATTCTTAGATATAAATGGAACTTCCCTAAATTATCACTTTCTCCTGTGCGGAGAAGCATGGCTATAATACAATATAAATTGGGTAGGGTGGTATTTCTTGACACAGGCTACATAATGTAAAATATAATTATTATTTAAATTTTTATATATTTGCCTAAACTTAATTTTCTAATTACTGAGTTTCAAACACATTTGTCAGATAATAATTAAGCATAATAGGCCATATTTTATGTGTTGATGTGAATCATATGAATTATCACCTAATTCATATTACTTTCTTTTACCTTATAACAGCATCCCTCCACCCACTCTCATGCTATGAAACTAGATAAAATTATAGCATTAAAATTAATCTTACCTCAGAAATTTCTGAGTATTACTCTTATGCCTATTCTCTAATAAAACATGATTTTATTCTTTTAAGATAACCAAGTCGATGAATTTATTCTGAAATCTCTATTTTCTTAGACGGGGTTTCTCCAGCATTATTATTTTGTAAAAACACAATAAAAAATAAATGACCATGACATCATAATAAAGTTGTGTTTGTATTATTCTTATGTGTCATAATCTTTATTCCCTGTTTGTTTTGCTATGAAAACTTATAATTCTGTAGATAAAAATGTTAGGAAACATTAGGTAAGATGTGTTTCCAAAGATAAATCTTTATTCTCAAACCACTTGCTTCTCCCTAAAAAATGCCTTTGAACTGATCCCTGCATAACTCATCATCACTGAAGAGAGAGACTTCACAAGAAACTTAATTGCTCAAAATATGAATGATGCTAATAGATGGGAGAAGAGGAGGTTGTGTTAAATCCATCAAGTTTTCAAAAAAAACGTCAGATGCTGCCAGGAAAAATGCTCCGGAGACACGTAGGACAATAGTGATTCGCTCATAATGAGGTCCCTCTGAGTTACTCTGTAGAGTCTCCAATAAACTGTAGAGAGATTGCACATTAAGAGGTGGGACTGACACTCAGCAGAACAGTGACAATAATGTTTCATCCCTCCAATCTTAATGTACTGAGGCTGACAATACTAGTTACTCTACTAGGTGTCTCACTATTGGTAAATCTTAACCCCTAAATGTGCCCTGCTGTTATGACGCACATCACATGTTCCACTTTAGTAACACTTTGCCTTTATTGTGATTTCATTCTTTCCACTTACTCATAGAAATAAGACTAGAAAGAGGCAAAGAATGAATATGCGACCTTAATCTGACATTAGTTTCCCAATAACCCTAAACCAAGCCCTAGTTTAAATGAGAGAATTTGGAAGAAGTAAATAAGTTGAAAGCTAACATAGCCACAATTCAATATGATTATTTTATACATATATATATGTGTGTGTGTGTGTGTGTGTGTGTGTGTGTGTGTGTGTATGTATTAGAAGACAATCAGCTTTATTAGCCTTGATTACCCAAAGGGACTTTGCAATGGTCCCTGATTATGATCATCCTTGAGGCTACAGTGTTTTCATCTCCAATAAGAAATAATGTGATAAAAGTAAATGTTTACATTTACAATTTGGGGACAAAAAGAAGCTTCATCATTTTCCACAATAACTTAGAAGATGCATTTCCTTGACCAGAATGCTATGTGTAACAGTACTTGAAGGAGCTGCATGGCACTACCATGAAGAGCCAGCATGAAGTTACAAGTACACTAGTGACATCCTACGAAAAAGAAGACTTCTTATTGAGTTCCTAGATCAAGCCTTGCTTGAAGAACTACCTCTGAATATTTCAGTCTTGAGAGTTGTGTATATTCTTTCCATTTATTAGGCCAATAGGAATCTTCAACAATGCATGAAAATCTTATTCTTCAGAATCTGGCTATAACCTCTGAAAGTAGCAAATGACAGAGTAGAGATTGAAGATGGTATCAGAGATAGACTTAAAGAACAGTATTACAGGGTGTGATTTGGAAGGAAATTGAAACTTAATATTGGGCATATTTGGAGATAAAAAAATTAGAAGCAGGTTGAATTAATGAAAATAAAAGAAATAAAGCTTTATGCAATTTTTGATGATAAGAGTTCAGGACATGGTACCCCAAAATATGGCAACTTTAGTATATTTTAAAGTGAAGGAGTTTAGCAGCAGAAGAGAAGTTTCTGTTTTGACCTTCCCCTGTCCTATTCCTTGGAACAGGTCAGAAAGCCAGCATCTGACAGGTGTCCAGCCTATACCTAAAGAAAGGAAGTATTCTTATCAAAGCCAAAAGGGCACTGAGAATAATCCAAATAAACAGGCTTTAATACGTTTCTCCTAGTTTTTCCTTGACCTATTATTTTTCTCCATAACTGTCCACTCTTTATCAAACCTAGCATAAAAAATACTTGGGTTTAAATGTCTTTCTGTTTTTATTTCCTTACGGAATCTTTGGTGTCATATGACTATGTCAGCTTAATTTTCAGAACTAACTGAGAACACTAAAATTGTCAAGGAATATTTCCTCTCCTATGTTGATATATTGAAAATTAATATTTTCTTCCCATTTGTCCAATTAATTAGAAGTTTGGACAGTAGAATCTGCCAATGTAATTGTTTCTCTACACATGGATTTTTCTTCTTTTCAGAAACAAAATGGAGCATAGTGTTGTGATATGCAAAGTAGAAGTAAGTATGAACAAGACAAAAATTCATGTTTAGACATCATGAATAAATCCCAGAATAGTTATGACGATATGCTTATCAGAGAAAATATTAGCCAGTGACCTCAACTGTAATCCACAATTTTATGAGCACCTCTGCCTTTATTCCCATGCTTTGTTGTAAATTCAGGAAAAGTGTTCAAGGCTAACATTCTTTTTTTTTTTTTCAATTATTTCATTTATTTATTTATTTTTTAATTTTTCTTTTTATTGTTACTAATTTTTTTTTCCAGTGTTCCAAGATTCATTCCCCTTTCCCCAAACCCAGTGCTCCATGCTTTAGGTGTCCCCAGTACCCACCACCAGGCTCTCCCATCCCTCTACTGCCCTCCCTCCAAGTCCCTCAGTTTGTTTCTGTGTCCAAAGTCTCTGTTGTTTCGTTTCCCTCCCTAGATTACCCTACTTCCCATTTACTTTCCTTCTCCCACTGTCCTCCAGGTTACCCCTCATGCACCGCAAGTAAGTGAAACCATGTGATACTTGACTTTCTCTTCTTGGCTTATTTCACTCAGCATAATCTCTTCCAGTCCAGTCTATGTTGCTACAAAAGTTGGATATTCATCCTTTCTGATGGAGGCATAGTATTCCATTGTATATATGTACCACATCTTCTTTATCCATTCATCTGTTAATGGGCACCTTGGCTCTTTCCACAGTTTCGCGATTGTGGCCATTGCTGCGATGAACACTGGGGTACATATGGCCCTTCTTTTCACTACATCCGTATCTTTGGGGTAAATGCCCAGTAGTGCAATTGCAGGGTCATGGGGTAGCTCTATCTTTAATTTTTTAAGAAATCTCCACACTGTTTTCCAGAGCAGCTGCACCAGTTTACATTCCCACCAACAGTGTAAGAGGGTTCCCCTTCCTCCACAGCCGCTCCAACACTTGTTGTTTTCTGTCTTGATAATTTTGGCCATTCTGACTGGTGTAAAGTGGTATCTCAGTGTGGTTTTGATTTGAATTTCCCTGATAGCTAGTGACGCTGAACATTTTTTCATGTGTCTGTTAGCCGTTTGTATATCTTCTACGGAGAAGTGCCTCTTCATGTCTCTTGCCCATTTTTTGATGTGTTCATCTTCTTTTTGGGTATTGAGTTTGAGGAGTTCTTTATAGATGTTGGATACCAGCCCTTTGTCTGTAGTGTCGTTTGCAAATATCTTCTCCCATTCTGTGGGTTGCCTCTTTGTTTTGTTGATTGTTTCCTTTGCTGTACAGACCTTTTTATTTTGATGAAGTCCCAGAAGTTCATTTTTGCTTTTGTCTCCTTTGCCTTTGGAGACGTGTCTTGAAAGAAGTTGCTGTGGCCAATGTCAAAGAGGTTACTGCCTATGTTCTCTTCCAGGATTTTGATGGATTCCTGCCTCACATCGAGGTCTTTCATCCATTTCGAGTTTGCCTTTGTGTGTGGTGTAAGAGAATGGTCTAGTTTCATTCTTCTATATGTAGCTGTCCAATTTTCCCAGCACCATTTATTGAAGATACTGTCCTTTTTCCACTGGATATTTT
>PITA01029858.1:0-17304 GCA_004023965.1 Spilogale gracilis | reverse complement strand
GGGTAGTGGTGGTGGTGGTGGTGGTGGGCAGAGACAGAATGAGAAACAGGCTCCTCAAGGAGCAGGGAACCTGGTGTGAGACTCAATCCCAGGACCCCGGGATCATGACCTGAGCCGAAGGCAGACACCAGGCACCCAAATGTTCTTTTTCTAAGTGTGCCTAAGGAAGAAGTTGGAAAGTTCTGCTCTACATTGACTTTTATACTTTATTGATGATTGAGAAGGAATTCAAAAGAAACAATAGGCTTTGGTGTTATAGCCCAAGATAATGAAATAGTACCTTTAATTAGGTAATAATGACACTGTGGATGGGTAGAATAGTTTCTGACAAGGATAGATTCTCAGAACTGCTTTTTTTTTTTTTTTTTAATTTGTGTGAATCGTAGCCTCCATTTCCTTCTAAATCTTTATAACCTTGATTTCTTCAATAAAAGTTAGTGTTATCTTGGATCATATTTTTTAAAATGCTAACTAAAATTTAATGGTTAATTTGGGTAATCTTTACTGTGGAGCTTCACATTTCCCATGATAGAAACTTTTTCTTTTGCATTCAGTTTTCACTGGATATAACATATCTGTTAATATGACACTCCTGTTTTATAGGCAAACATTTTTTCGGAGTATTTAGCATATGTATAAATTGTGTTATTTGACCATTTTAGCTACATTGCATGTGATATGTAAATTTGAACACTGAATTATATATACCTGTAGTCTTCATGAGTACTTGAACAAACTATCAGTAATATTTAAAATTTTGCTAAAATATTACTAAACACAGTTTTTAATTATAGGTTTCTAAAATAACTAAAGTAATTTTATGTAGTAGACAATCAAAATACTACAGATTTAATTTAAAGGTTTTATTCTATTAAAAGTGTATTATAGGGGTACCTGCGTGGCTCAGTTGGTTAAGTGACTGCCTTCAGCTCGGGTCATGATCCCAGATGATCCCGGAGACCCGGGATCGAGCCCCGCATCGGCTCCTGCTCAGCGGGAAGCCTGCTTCTCCCTCTCTCACTCCCCCTGCTTGTGTTCCCTCTCTGGCTATGTTTCTCTCTGTCAAATAAATAAATAAAATCTTTTTTTTAAAAAGTGTATTATATACTAAGATAACAAGAAATGAGGTAGACTATATAGAAAGATAACAAGATTCTTACAACATCTGGATTATTTAAACATTCTGCGGAATCAAGAAAAAGACACTGCTATGTCAAAGTCAAGTTATAGATATCATTATAAGCTTAGAATGACAAAGTAATATTAAAAAGAAGAAAGGAAAAATAAGAAGCATTTCAAGTTTAAAGAATTTGCCAAAGATTTAAGGAATTGTTTTTGGATTAATAAATTAATTTGTGGATAAAAATGGTTATAAAAGTTAAAATACCCATATAAAAAGACACATTTTTAAAATGGGGTTTCTTTCCAGTTACTAGAGCCTAAAGCAAAATTAGAGTGCTTATTTTCTAGGAAGAAAATAAAGTAGTTAAAATATAGCAGTGGCTTTATAAAAAAGGAAACTCACCCACTCTCCACCATTAGAAATCTTAGAAGATCAGGGTCATCTTTCTGCCTTGGATTGAACTTCATAAAAGTACGGAACAACAGTTTTCTGCTTAGCCTTTCCCACTGTGCCTCTGTGAATTAATTCCATTGTGAAATTTTAGTCCTTCTACAGAGCTCTTCCTCCACTGAAATCCAATTGCATTAACTAGCTTTCCGCTTAGGATTCAGCAGGTTTGTCTCTTGAAAGATACTGGTTTTATTCACCATAATTCCACAGAGTTAGGGGGGGAAATGGAGTAGGAGTAGAGATAGTTCAGCATTTTTATTGTTCCTATTCCTCTTACAGAATATTCCTCTATCACCCATGTATATACATCCCTTTGTTGACACTGTACCATTCAGCTATCCTCTTAGCTTTCATTTTCACCTATTGAGCATAGCAGTTCCTTCCCATAGTCAACTTATCCACATTTGAGCCTCATCATCATTTTTGGCTTCTTTTCTTTGCATAGTCTTGACCTTCTGATCTTCATTCCAGCAACCTACTTTCTTGGGTCTGGTTGTTACTCAAAACTGTTCTACTTAAGGAATTTTACAGTTTCCTATCATTTCTATTTTATTCCCCTTTTCTTGTGCTTAATCTGTCACTTTGTACCTCCAATTTTCTCCCAATTTCACTAGAGTCCTTTGGGCTTCAGTATCTTTCCTGTTACTATTATTTTTAATCCAGTCTGAATTTTTCTTGTCATTCATTCAAACCAGTCTCATTCATATTTCAGTTGCCAGTATGTGATGAGTTTTTGGCTTACCTTGCACTAAAGGAAATTCATTGAATCCCACATTATCAAAAGGGAATACTCCCTTTTTAAAGGAGAGCCTTTCATGTCACAAGTATTTATTGAGTGGCTACTATGTGCTGGACATTGTTCTATGCACTGGGGATATATAAATAAATAAGTCCCAGTTTTAAGGCAACATTCCGGTGAGGGATGAAGAAATATTATAATAAATAAACACCATAAGATGCTAGATAGGTCTAAGTGTTAAGGGCAAAACCAACTCAGGGAAAAAGAAGTAGGGAGTTTTTTGTAGGGAGGTTTGTTAAAACTTTAGGTTGGATAACCAAGGAAGATTTTACTGAGGAAAAGTAGGTAACATTTGAGTAAAGATTTCTCTGGAATAAATGATCTAGAGTGCAGTTGTTGAACGTGTGATAGTTTTTTAAGAAACTGCCAGACTTTTTCTTAGAATGGCTGTGCCATGTTACATTTCCATTAATGGTGTATGAACGATCCTGTTTCTAGGCATCTTTGCCAGCGTTTTGTGTAGTTACTGTTTTTTGTTATAGTCATTCTGATAGGTATGCAGTAGTTTTAGTTTGCATTTCCCTAATGGCTAATGATGTTGGATATCTTTTTATGTGCTTCTTTGTATCTGTTCAGTGAAAAAAATCTGTTCAAGTCCTTTACCTGTTTTTCTCATTGAATTGTTTTGTTTTTTGATGTTCAGTTTTGTACCATCCTTCTACAAGTATCACACATTGTATTACTATAGCTATACTGGAAGCCCTCCCTTCCCTGTATATAGGGTAGTGATTTCTCCCATATTCATCTTTTCTTTTCTTTTTTTTTTTTCTTTTTTTAAAAGATTTTATTTATTTGACAGAGAGAAACACAGCCAGAGAGGGAACACAAGCAGGGGGAGTGAGAGAGGGTGAAGCAGGCTTCCCGCCAAGCAGGGAGCCTGATGTGGGACTCGATCCCGGGTCTCCGGGATCATGAACCCAGCCGAAGGCAGTCGCTTAACCAACTGAGCCACCCAGGTGCCCCTCTTCTTCTTTTTTTAAGATTATTTTTGTTATTCTAAGGCCTGTGTCTTTCCATATAAATTTTAGAAAAATATTAACCTGTGTCTACAAAAATCCTTACTTGGATTTTGATAGGAATTGTATCCTATGAAACTGGTCAATTTGGGGGAGAATTGACATCTTCACTGTGTTGAATATTTTAATTCATGAACATGGTTTGTCTGTAGTAAGGTCTTTGAATTCTTCCATTAGCATTTTGTGATTTTCAGCATGTAAATCCTATATATACATATATATATATTTTTAAAGATTTTATTTATTTATTTGACAAAGAGAAATACAGCCAGAGAGGGAACACAAGCAGAGGGAGTGAGAGAGGGAGAAGCAGGCTTCCCGCTGAGCAGGGAGCCTGATGTGGGGCTTGATCCCGGAGATCTGATCATAATCTGAGCCGAAGGCAGTAGATCTGAGCGAAGGTAGTTGCTTAACCAATTGAGCCACTCAGGCGCCCCCATATATATTTTTTAAGTGTATTATTTTTCTTGGAGCGATTATGAACAGTGTTTTGTTTATAATTTTGATTAGTACATGCTCATTATATAGAGTTGTGATTAATTTTTGTATCCTGTTATCTTGCTGAACTATGAGATTTTTGGCTTCCCTGGGATTTTTTAAATGTAGACAGTTATGTCATATACAAGTGTAAAGAGTTGTATTCCTTCCTTTCCAGTCTGTAGCCCTTTTATTTCTTTTTCTTCCATTATTGCAATGACAAGAACTTCCATTGCTTTGTTTAAGAAGAATGGCATTAATTTACATCCTTGCCTTGTTCAGATCTTAGGGGAAACACATTGCCTTTTACCCTTGAGTAAGATATTAGCTGCAGGGTTTTTTGTAGTGCTCTTGAATGAATTGAGATAATTCTCTATTCCTGAGTTGTGGATATATTTTATTACAAATGGGTGTTCGAATCTGTCAGATACCTTTGCAGGCAATTGATAATGATCACATCTTTAGCTTGTTGATATAGATTATGTTGATTGAATTTTGAATATTGACCCAGCCTTGTGGCCTAGAATAAATCCTACTTGGCTATGGTATATAATCTTTTTTATATTTTATTGGGTTTGATTTGGTACTTTTTTTTTTTTTTTTAAGATTTAAGACATTACTTTTTTTTGTAATGTCTACACCCAATGTGGGCTTGAACTTGTGACCCTGAGATCAGGAATTTTGCATTCTCTTCGGAATGGGCCAGCCAGGTTCCCTGATTTGCTGCTGTTTTGTTAAGGAATTTTGTATATTTAAATTATGAGAGGTATTGGTCTATAGTTTTCTTTTTTGGTATTAAGTCTTTGTCTAGTGTTAGTATCAAGGTAATACTGGCCTCATAAAATGAATTGGGAAGTGTTCCTTTTTCTGTTTTTTTGGGAGAGAGTGTATAAAATTGTTCTTTAAATATTTGGTGCAATTCTCTAGTTAAATTATTTCAGTATAGAGAGATTTCTTTAAAAGCTTTTAATTACAAATTCAATTTCTTTAATAGTTATAGGACCATTCAGGTTATCTTTTTTATATTGATTGAGTTTTGATATTAATATGATTTTCAAAGAATTTGTTCATTTTTTCTAAGTTGTCTAATTTGTGATTGAAAAGTTGTTTTTAATATACCAGTTATACCTTTAAAGGCTGCAAGATCCTTAGTGCTGTCCCTTGTTGGAGTCCTGAAATTGGCGATTTGAGTGTTCATTTTTAATTTGCGAGTCTTACTAGAGATTTATCTTTAAACAGCATTTTGTTTCATTGATTTTCTATTTTCATTAATTGAATTTTACTTCAGTTGATTGGTTTCTGTTTATTTTCTTTTTTCTGCTTGCTCTGTTTTTCTTTTAGTTTCTTGGGAGGAACTTCAGTTGCTGATTTGAGACCATTTCTCATTCCAATGTCCCATAGCCTTTGCAAAAGGCTTTAGTTCACTGTAATACAAAGGTTTGGAGTTGTAGAGTTTAACCGTTGTTTATTAACTTATTCAAATCTTATAAATCCTTCCTTTCCCTCTCTCTCTCTCTTTTTTTGTCTACTTCAGCTCAAAGGCTGAAGCTCTCCAACTGTTATGCTTTTGAATATTCTTGTGTCTCTAAATGGGTTTTGTGTTATATGGATATTGCTGTATAAATTGATTAATAAAGATTCGTGGCTCTTAAGTCCTCAGATTGTTGAGATTGACTCCTTCAGAGTTGCATGGTTTCCTTCAAATTATGCTTTCCTAGTAGAGGGAGAAGAGAATTGTTTAAGGTTGTTTTGTTTTAGTTTGATAATTTGGAAATCTAACAGCCTGTGGGAGGCTTTGGAAAGAGCCAAGTAAAGAAGCAAGGGTTTTGCCTGTGCCCAAGAATTTTAGGTGGTTGTGTGGCCACCAGGAGTTAGAACAAATGTCTTAATTAGAAGTCAGTGACTACAGTTTTCTCTGATTTCTGCTAGTAGCAAACCCTTCTAAGTTCTCTTCAGGGGATAATCTTTTTGCTGGTGGTCTTTATATCTCTCAGGTGTTGAAGGAATCACAACATATCTCATTTTCCATTACTTCATCCCCTTTTACTCTTCCTACTGATTTAGTTTCTCTACGGTTACAGGTCTCTAGTGGTTTTCTGTTTTCTTTTCAGTTTTGATTAAATTATGTTTTTCTAGGAAATTGGCTATTTTACTTTTTCAAATTTTGGAGTTATAAAACCTTACACTATATTCTTTATTACTTTCTAAAGTTTTGCTGTGCTTTCAGTTCCACCTTCATTCCTAATACTATTTATGTGTACTTAAAAAAAAGATTTATTTATTTTAGAGAGAGGGGGAAGAGGAGGGCTAGACAGAGGGAGAGGAGAGAGAGAATCTTAAGTATCCACACTGGGCACGGGGGCCCAAGGCGAGGGCTCTATCTCAGGACCCTGAGATCATGACCTGAGCCAAAACCAAGAGTCTGATGCTTAACTAACTGTGCTGCTTAAGTGCCGCGATTTATTTGTGCTTTTATGCCTTTTTTTCTTTGTCCATTTCATTTCTTTGCAGAGTCAACTTTTAGCAAGAATAGGATAAGATCTTCTGTCCATCTTCTCCCCCAAAACACTCTTAGATGTCACATGTCTTTATTCTCCTTTAATCTGGAGCAGATCCTCAGTCTTTTCTTTATGACATACATATATTTAAAGAATACTGGCTCCCTCCTTTCTGTTGTAACTGAACTGCTATTATGTGAGAAACACTGCCATTGTTCCTTCTGTTCCTTTTTAAAAATGTCAAAAATCCAGCTCAGCTCAGAACATACCATTAAAGACAAATTTTTATTAATAGATAATTAGTAAAATTATGTATTTGATAATGCAATTTGATATTTCTTGGTGTCTTTATAAGGATTTTAGATCCTCCAGGAAACTAAATATGAAGCAGCTATTTGAGATAACAGTTACTGATTTTGGTTAGAAGTAATTAATTTGAATTTGGCATTTTTATTTCAAAAATGAAATGATTTTTTTCTTGGAGTCAGATATTTCAGAAAGTTACTAGTGAAAAAATTTAAATCTAGTTGCCAACCACTTCTTAGATAATACAATTTGTAAACATGTAATTATCTATTTGTAAGGTAGCAACTATAATAAAGTACATAGTAGTTTGAAAGTACATATTTAATTTTACTCTGCTTTCCCAAATTGTTAGTTGTTATTAAGGAAAACAAAAATGTGCTTGTACCCATTTTTGACTTGTCTATTTTAAGTACTCTAGCAAACAGCCCAGTAATTTTATGATGGGAGTTTTGCTCTATATTTCCCAAAATAACTTGGAGTATATCTTCATAGGTTTTTATCTTCATAGGTTTTAATATTTTAGTGGCTGTGGCATTTTCCTTTTCCCTCTTTTATAAAATGCCCTTGAATTTATTTCAGAAGAAAAAACATTGGAGATTGAAATTTGTCACTGCCTTTAGATCTTTTAACTTCTCAGAATCTATCCATAAGCTCTTTTAGCTTCTGGGTGCTTTTATCATTCAAATTTCTTCTCCTTTATTAAAAAAAGTCTTTTCTCAAAAATAATGGTCTAGTTTTTCATAGCAGTTATTGTATTGTAGATTAGTGGTGTTACCTGATGACCAACATTATCATGACTACTACTATTTATTAAAGATTTATTATTGTCAGTTACAAAACAGTGTTAAAATTTTACTGCTTTTTAAAATGCTCATGCACTTACATTTATGAGATCTTTATTTTTCCTTACAGCCTCAGGTTACTGTCTTGTATTATTTCATTTCACTTTGTAGGATTTCCTTGAACTTTTTTGCACGACAGATCTAGTGGTAACATTCTCTCAGCTTTTGTTTATCTGAGAATGTCTTATTTTCTATCCTACTTTTGAAGGACAGATTTGCTCAGAATACAGGACTCTTGTTGGCTTTTTTTTCTTTTAGTACTTTGAATATATCTGCCTACTGTCTTCTGGCCCCCCAAGTCTCTAAAGATAAATCTGCGAATACTCTTTTTTAGGATCCCTTGAATGTGATGGTTCACATCCGTCTTGCTGCTTTCAAGATTCTCTCTGTGTCTGACGTGTGGCTCTTGTTTGAATTCATCTTACTTGGAGTTTGTTGAGCTTCTTTGTTGTTTATATTGATGTCTTTCATCAAATTTATGAAGTTTTAAACTTGTTTCTTCATATATTCTCTCTGCCCCCTTTCCTTTTCTCTTTCTGCAGCTCCCACAATGTGTGTGTTGGTTCTTTTTTCTTTTTTTAAAAAGATTTATTTATTTATTTTGAGAGAGGCATGAGGGATGGCACAGTGCAAAGAGGCAAAGGGAGAGGGAGAGAGAATCCCAAGCAGACTCTGTGCTGAGAGCAGAGTTCCATGCAGGGCTCAATTTCATGACCCTGAGATCATAGATCCAAAAATCAAGAGTCTGATGCTCAACCAACCATGGGTTCCTTAAGCTGTTTGCTTTTCTTTAATGTTTTTTCTTTCTATTCTTCAGACCCAGTAATGTATATTGTCTGTTTCAAGTTCACAAATCTGCGTGTTCAAATTTGCTTTTGAATCTCTGTAGTGATTTTTTTTGTTTCATTTCTTGTGCTTTTCAGCTCCAGAATTGTTTCATTTCTTTTTAGATTTCGATCTCTTTATTAATACTTTCATTTATTTTGTACATTGCTTTCTTGACTTTCTCCTTAAGACAGTTTTGTGTCTTGGTCTAATAGATCTATGCCTTTATTTTTTTTAAGCCTTGGTCTAATAGATCTATGCCTTTTTTTAAGGGACAGTTTCTGTTGATTTTCTTTTTTTCGTACAGTGGGAAAAGAAAAAAATGAATTTGCTGTTTCTTTGTGTGCCTTGAGCTTTTTTGTTGAACATTGATCATTTGAATCTAATTATGTGGTAACTCTGGAAATCACATTGTCCCCCTTCCATAAGATTGGCTTTTTTGCCCCCCCCCTTTAAATTGTTGTAGGTTGTTTCTGCTAAGGATCTGCCTGAAATGTAAATTTAGGTTTTCTCATGTCTTTTCTGAGTATCTCCTTGTATGTGAATAGTCACTTTCTAATTTTCCCCATGAATGTAATTGTTTTTGAATGTCGTAGTCTTTAATGTTTGGCACCCAAAATGGAAAAAACTGAAAAAAGGAGGATAGCTAAAAAAGGATGCTTATCCTTTAAATAACCTGGACGTCTCTTCCTTTTGTTGAGGAGGGACTTGTAACAGTAAGGAAAAGGTGTAACAACTATGGCTGTCCTCCTCTTTGCACCTCTCTGATCAGAATCAGCCATCAGTAATCAGAGCACAGATTGCTGATATTTGGAGGACATGGTCCTTTGTACACACCCTGGCTTCTGTGATTTATGTGTGAGCTGCGCTAGGAGCATGTTATACACACCTCCCTGCCACAAGGATTGGGTAGTTGCTACCGTACTAATGCTGAAATTGACCAAAATTAACCCCAATTTACTGTCTGTGTTTTCCCTTGGGAATTACAAACCTAACAGACTTCAGAGTTCCAACATAGTTCTATCAGATTCTGCCAGTGTAGTTGTTGTGTAGGTGGGGAGAAAGTTTCCTTCTTACGTTGTCATCTTCCCAGAATCCTCTTTGATCCCATTTTAAAATTTCTGTATTGAGTGACTTTATGAAGTAGATTAAATAGCAAGACCTCTACATTAATGGGGGGAAATGCATTTACTGAAATGTAATAACTCATTTATTCTCCCCTCAGTTTGTATTTAAGAGCTACATTAGATTATTTGATACATGTATAATAATCTTTGGCATTTAACTTTTGGCAGGTGGTTTTGGAATGTATGCTTAAAAAAGACCTCATTTACAATAAGGTCACTCCAACATTTCACCACTGGAAGATTGATGACAAGAAATTTGGCCTTACCTTTCAAAGTCCTGCTGATGCTAGGGCTTTTGATAGAGGCATTCGAAGAGCTATAGAAGATATTTCTCAAGGTAGGTTTTCTTGACTGTTTTCTTAATTTGTTTATCAGACATAGTAGAGTAGAGTGACTTGAAGCAGGTCAGCTTCTGTGATATGTGATTAACTTTGAAAGCTCACTATAGGCAAAGATAAAATAATGGGGTTTTTTATCTGTTTTATATTTGTTACATAATATATACCACTTACATGTATTTTCTTGAACCCGTCAGTAGCAGCCTTCAGAATGCAAATGTTTTTAAATAGGAGCTTGAAGAGGGAATAGTTAGAACTTTCAAAATCCTGTGTGGTGTTCTATCAGTCATGTCCTTGTTTTGGTTATAAAAAAGAGGACATTTCTAATAATCAAATATAGTAGACCCTTGAACAACATGGACTTGAACTGTGCCGGTCCACTATATGTGGGTTATTTTACAGTACAGTATCATAAATACATTTTCTCTTCCTTATGATTTGCTTGGTAATATTTTATTTTCTCTATTTTATTCTAAGAATATACCATATAATCCTATAATATACAAAGTATGTGTTAAAACTGTTCAGATTATTGGTAATGCTTCAGTCAACAATGGACTATTAGTAGTTAAGTGGGGAATCAAAAGTGATATGTGGATTTTCAGTTGCATTGGGGTGAGGTAGGGGTTGATGTCCCTGACTCCTGTATTGTTCAAGATTCAACTGTATTTGGTTATCAGAGTTTTCTCTTTTTCATATGTAAGCTGTATTTTTCCTGTGGCAAACCTTTTCTTGAAACTCTTCTTAACTCTACCTGATTTCATTATTGAGGATTGGTAGAGACCTCAGCCCCCATCTATCTCTTTGTATATTTTACCAATCTGTTAAGATTATTAACTCTAAAGCTTGCAGGTTTTAGGGGAAAAAGAATGTATTTATATGTAAGACTGACCTCTGCTTAATTAAGCAAAAAGAAAGTCCATTTCTTCCCCACAATGAAGTTATAATTAAGACTTGATTTGTTTTTCTAATTAAGAGGGAAAATTGTCTCTATAAACGAAATCACCCTATATAAAGTAACTGAATCAAGATATATTAGCAGCATTGTGATTTGTTATATTCTGAAGATAACATTTTAATAGGAAAATTAGAAGGAATGAATGGGACTAACCATAGGCAAGAACCTGGAAATACTTAGTACAAATCCATGCATGAAACTGATAGTGCATGAAACTGCTTAAATAATGTATTCAGCTATTTTAAAAGGTTAGAGCTTAGTAAACAATCAGTGATTTCTAGTTCAGAAAACATTTTGTAGAATGTTAGCATTCATTTTGTATTTATTAGAAGAACCTCTAAGTTCTCTCTAGATCATTGTTCTCAATGTTGGCTACACATTTCAATCACCTGGGACACTTTGAAAAATAGAATAACTGGTCCCTACTCTGACTATTTGAATCTGTCTGCCTAGGGAGGGGAGCTAAGGCATCCTTTTTTTTTTTTTTTTTTAAGTGCCTCCTATTTCAAATGTGATGAAGAATTATGAAATGATTATATTATGAATTTAGAGGGGGGAAAAAGTCCCTGAGATCCTGTGGTAGTGGTTGAGATTTCTCAAACTACTACAAGAAATAAAAAATACATGAAGCCTTATGCCTCATCCCATAGATTCTGACAGTACTGGTTTGAGAATATACTGTGAAAATATACTAGAAAATAGTATATTTTCTAAAAGTTTGCCAGTTGATTCTGATATTTAGCTGGTTTTCAAGTAGTGATACTATCATTATCCATGGCTGCTGGAATTTTTAATTTATTTTTACTATTTCCTTTTTTTATTAAGCTTTTTATCTTCATTCCAGTATATGTGTATATATATGTATATATAACACATATTGTATTACATTAATTTCAGGTGTATGATATAGTGATTCAAAAATCTAAACATTACTCAGTGCTCATCATGATAAGTGTATTCTTAATCCTCCTCACATATTTCACCCATCCCCCAGCCACCTCCCCTCTGGTAACCATCAGTTCTTTATAGTTAAGAGTCTCATTCTTGTTTTCTCTCTCTCTCTCTCTTTCTCTCTCTCTCTCTCTATCCTTTGCTCATTTGTTTCTTAAATTCCACATATGAATGAAATCATATGGTATCTGTCATTCTCTGATTTTGATTAGCATCATACTCTCTAGCTCCAGCCATGTTGTTGCAAATGGCAAGGTTTCATTCCTTATGGCTGGATAATACTCCAGTGTGTATATATAATACCTCTTCTTTATCCATTCATCTATTGATGAACACTTTGGGCTACTTCCATATACTATTGTAAATAATGCTGTAATAAACAAAGAGGTGCATGTATCCCTTTGAATTAGTGTTCTTGTGTTTTTTTGTGTGTAAATAGTAGTGTGATTACTGGATTGTAGGGTAGTTCTATTTTTAACTTTCTGAGGAACTTCCATACTGTTTTCCACAGTGGCTGCACCAGTCTGCATCCCTAAAGTGTTCTTACTTTGAAGCCCACACTCATGTCTCCATTAAAGGATACTTCTTTCACTAAGATCAAATAGAATGGGTTTCACATTTTAAAGGACGGTTTATATATGTGGAGGAGCCTACAGACTCCTTGCCAGGTAGAACAGACTACAGTACTAATCTGTCTCGTTATTTTTGAACATTTTTTAAAACATACTGGTTAGTGTTGTTACCAGCCACTGTATAGACTTTCAGCAGTCCCATTAAATTTCTTTTACTTAGTCTTCCATGACAATAAGAATAAAATTTTCAAGCCATTCAGAAGGACAAATTTCTGTCTATCTCCATGCTAGCTATATCTCTCAAGGGTAGCATAAACGCAGAATACTTTGGTAAGACATCCTTCCTAATTTATGGATACTAAAGGCACTCTTGAACACTAGGAAAATGTATGGAGAGACATTGATACACAAAGATCGGTAGCAACAGCTGGCTATTTCAGCTTTCTTTCTTACAAAAGCAACTAAAATCTTTGGGTTATTAAATACTGTTTTCTAGGTAAGAATATTTTAAAAAATGAATAAATTGTATATGGATAAACACCCTGCCTAGTAGTTTGAGCATTTTAGATAGATCAGGAGTAGAGTTACTAAAGATAGTACACTTTCACAGAAAACATGTTTTTAGTAAATAACTGGAAATATACCCATAAAAGAGGAAAACAATCACTTTTTTCTCCTAACAAAGAGGCAGGTATGAGTGGCCAACATCTGACTTGTTGCCAGGCAGTCCAGAATGATCTCTAATCAGTTCTATAGTATTATAATGATTTAATCAATTAGTCAATTATTAAAACCTAAGACAAAAATTCTTTCCTTAATTAACATCTGCCTGTTTCCTTAGGATGCCCAACATTTAAAAATGAAGCTGAAGGAACAGAAGATGACTTACAAGTAAGTAGTTTGCCTTGAAAGGAATTTCTGAATATAAGGATAGGGAGGAAATCACTAACCTTAAGAAATAAACAACTTACCTAAATTTCTAAGGAAATTTCTCAGACACTGTCAAGAAATGCAGAGAAACAGAAGCAATTGGATGTGTGGGCATGTATATAGGTATGCCTGGGTTACAGAGAGTTTGTTTTTGTTTGATTTCCTTGGATTGGTTTGGTGGTGGTGGTTGGTTTTTTTGTTTTTGTTTTGTTTTGTTTTAAAGGGATTGGCTCAGTCATTGTGGGGACTGACAAGTCAGAAATGCACAGGGTAGGTAGGCAGGCATGTATGGCAATTTTGACACACTTTGATGTTTCAGTTTTGAGTTGGAAGGCAGTCTCATTGCAGAATTGCTTCTTCCTCTTTGGGGGACCTCAGTCTTTAAGTCTCTTTGTAATGAGACCTGTCTCCTTTATGGAGGGTAATCTCCTTTTCTTTGAATATACTGATTTAAATGTTAGTTACATCTGAAAATGGCTCCATAATGTTTAGATTGATGCTTGACCGAACAGCGTGGTACTATAGCCTAGCCAAGTTGAGAGATAAAATTAACTATCACATATAGGCAAGGTACGTGTATAAAGAATTCACAGAAATGGAATTACAAATTGTTAATGAGGGTATATGAACAATGGTAAGCAACAGGTAGTATAAATTATAACATTTTTTAGTTACCAAAGGAAGAAAGGTTTAAAAATTGACACTCCCCCCAAGGGGAGTCTGGGTGGCTCAGTTGGTTAAGCATCCAGCTCTTGATTTCAGCTCAGGTCATGATCCTCTGGGTCCTGGGATCACTGATGCCTTGTATTGGGCTTCATGCTCAATGTCAAGTCCTCTTGTCCCTCTCCCTCATCATCTGCTTCTCCTAGTTTTGTTTCTCTCAAAATCTGTAATAAATAAATAAATGAATGAATGAATGAATGAATGAATGAATGGACACTGCCCCATACCTTGTATGTGAGATTGACTGATGCCGTGCTGGAGAAAATGTAGATAGGTAGGTTCTTTCGAGGAAGCAGTTTGGTAATATGTATTAAAAAGCCTTAAAAACAGATATCTGAATGCCTGTTGTTCTAGTGAACCAATTTCCAGTAATTTATACTAAGGAATAAAGATGCAGAAAGTGTTTTTTTGTTTGTTTTATCTTGCACAAAGATTTTTTTTTATATATAGATTTTTGGGTATGAGTTTTTAAAGTATTAATAATAAAAAATAAGCTATTTAAATAGGAAAACCTGAATGATTGAATTCATGCAAGCATTAAACATTTTATTGCTAATTTGCTTATAATACATGGAGTGATAAAACCTAGAAATTATATGGTGTTACCAGTACACTAAAATGTTAAGTACTTTTGTTTATTACTTTTGGATTGGGGGATTCTGAGCTATATATGTCTTTCTTTTTAGAACTTTTTCGTATTTTTCAGGTTTGGTATAATATGTATTAATACTTCACAACAATATTAGAAGAGTAAAAGAGCCCAAATTTGTCTCTATACTTGGTATTAATAATTATTCCTATTTTTGTAAAAATAGTTGTACCTAAAGACATGGAAAAATATTTTATGTGCATTTATAATCAGAAAATAAAAATGTTTTTATTTAAAAATTTGAGAAATACAGCAAAGTTAAAAAAAAAATGTATGCTACCATACATGATAACTACCATACATATTTTTAAATAAATCCTGTGGGATTTTTTTTCTGTACACATAAATGCATATGCACACAGGTTATTGTAATGTCATTATGCCATAGTCTTTTTTTCCACCAAATATATAATATTTGTGTCCTTAAATACTTCTTCAAGTCTATAATTTTAATGTTTTTATATAATTTGTTTTTAATAGATATATCTTATTTTTTTTAAGATTTTTATTTATGTACTTGACAGAGATCACAAGTAGGCAGAGAGGCAGGCAGAGAGAGAGGAGGAAGCAGGCTCCCTGCTGAGCAGAGAGCCCTATGCGGGCCTCAATCCCAGGACCCTGAGATCATGACCTGAGCCGAAGGCAGAGGCTTTAACCCACTGAGCCACCTAGGCACCCTGGTAGATGTACATTTAAGCGTCCTTTTTTGTGTTTAAATATATGAATCTTTTTATTTTATTTTTGGTTATGTATTTTAAAAATACAGTGAGTTACAGTTAATTAGATATGAGAAATAACCAATAAAATGAAAATAATATTTTTTTACTTGTCTTCAATTTAAGCATCCTTTGTTGTGTTTAAATATGTGAATCTTTTTATTTTATTTTTGACTATGTATTATTTTAAAAATACAGTGAGTTACAGTTAATTAGATATGAGAAATAACCAATGAAATGAAAATAATATTTTTTACTTAAGTCTTCAACAGAATCTCATTTTGTTCTGGTATCAATCAAAATATGAGGCTGGAAATGGGGAAATATTTTCTGGATTGCTCCCTATGATGAAAGTAAATTTGGTTAAAATCCAGTTTTATAAAGTAGAATTTCACATACTAACACTGTCCATTACATAATGGCTATTAGTCATTTTGATATTATGATTTGATTTCACCGCATTTCTTTATATACCATTATGTAAAGGAAAAACTGCTATAGGACATAATTGTTTGCAGTACTCTGTGCATATAACAGTCATTGGATTTTGTAAAAAACAAAACATTGTTTCCATAATCATATTTGCTACTAGTACTGTATGTGTCAAGGCTTTGGTCTAGAGTTAAAAATGGGGACAATATTAATGAGGAATAATAAATTTATTGCAGAAGCAGACAAAAAAGTAAAAAGTTAGAATTAGGAGGAGGGTAGTGAAGAGAATTACTGTATAACAAAGAGCAGCTCCTTGGGCTGGCTACTTGATAGTAAGATATCTCCTTTGCCCTCAATCCAAAATGTTACACACACACCCCTGAAAGAGTTACTGATATTTTAGCTTCAGTAGACACTAAAGCACTTGCTTTTTTTTTTTTAATTTTCATAATAAAATAGAAACCATACAGTGTCACTAGAGATTGTAGTAGTAGGCTTCCATTTAAATGTGATTTTATTAAGAGCAATTTTTATACCAAGTTTTAATTTTTGGTTTTACATTCCACAGTGTTTTAAAAATAGATTATGAAATTATATTCCTTTTGGTAGAATCTAATTTTCTTCTCCCTGAGTATACATTATACATAGTTGTTTCTTACCAAAGATACTTATGCTATAAGTGACAGAATGTGACTTCCAAGGGTTGATCATAAAAGACATTGCAGCTTCTTTCTGATTCTCTTGGATTACCTGCACTAGAAAATGACAACTCTCATGGTATTAGGGTACTCAAACTACCCAATGGATATGTCCATGTGATATGAAGTCTTATGACTGTAACAATGTTAGTGAGCCATCTGGGAAGCCGGTCCTTTACTCCCAAACACGGCTTTAGATGGCTATAGCCATAATTGATGTTTTGATTGTAACTCATTGGAGACTGTGAGCCAGAACCTATTTAGTTAACAGTTAAGCTGTTCTTAAGTCCTGACCTACAGAAATCATAAAATGTTGTCAATTGAAGCCTCTAAGTTTGGGGGTAATTTGTTACTAATACAGATTTAGGTAGCCATAAATGGGGTGCTACCATAACAAATACTTTAAAAGCCACTAATGGCTTAAATGTAAATGAAGAAAACCATATTAGAAACTTGAAAGAAAGGGAGTCACTACATGGTGGCAGAAAGGTTAGCAGTATTGTCACTTCCAATAAATCTGAGCCTTACAAAATGTATCTAATGAGCTAGGTGATCTAGCTAAGGAGATTTTCAAGCAAAAGGTAAAAACCGTTGCTTGGTTTCTTCTTTCCTTCTTTCTTTCTTTCTTTCTTTTCTTTTTTTTTTTTTTTTTTTTTTTTTTTTTTTTTTTTTTTTTTTTTTTTTTTTTGATTTTATTTGACAGAGAGAAACAAAGCCAGAGAGGGAACACAAGCAGGGGGAGTGAGAGAGGGAGAAGCAGGCTTCCCGCCGAGCAGGGAGCCTGATGTGGGACTTGATCCCGGGTCTCTGGGATCATGACCTGAGCCGAAGGCAGTTGCTTAACCAACTGAGCCACCCAGGCGCCCCGGTTTCT
>PITA01029857.1:0-17326 GCA_004023965.1 Spilogale gracilis | reverse complement strand
CTTAAAACGTCACTTTTATTCTGTGAAGGAAAAACAGCCTTTAAGGGTTGGATATTCTTACTTCAGTCAGTGTGGAAAGGGGGAGGTGAAAAAGGAGCTCTCCGAAGATAATCACAATGAGAACAAAAGCTTTTCCAAATTATGCAATGCATTATAATCATGCCATAAAATTGCTCTTCAGCTGGAGGTGTCAATGGAGAGCATTACAATTTTTAAATAGTTCTGTTCTTGATGGGAATTCACGAACATTTGAAATGTTCACGTGTGTGCACACATATTTAGGCCAACCGTGGGGCTGTAAGTTTTCGGCCAGAGCTCTGGTATCCATCTCACTGCCCACCCCCCCCAACTAAAAATAGAAAAGAAAAACCAAAACCAAACAAAACAGAAAAACCAAACCATCACCAAAAAGCACGACTGTCTAGATGTACTGGCCAGCGTTGCCCTTATGCCAAGTCCCTTGAAGGAAGAGAGCCATAGCTCTAAATCCAGCACAGCTGAAGACCTCCAAGGCTCCCCAAAGCTATATAATTCGAATTTATTTGCTGTAAGCTGTCTGTCCACCTGCAGATAAGGCCCACTGAGGAACAAGCAGGCAGGTGTGTTCTATAAGTGAATAAAAAAGAATGCTAAAAGCAAGGGGATTGATGAATGAGAAAAATGCGAATTACTAACTTTAGCTTTTTCTTAACTGTAGAACTGAGGAAATTGGAGATTTTAGTTACTGGCTCTCCTCTACTATAAGAGAGTCATGATTTACAAAGACACTATTTTAAAGGGTTGTTCTGAGTTTTAAATTCCTTCCCTAAGATCTCCTGTTGTTCTTCTCCTTGCCTGAAGTTTTGACCGATTCAAGAATTTTTGTTTATGTTTTCATGCTTATGTATCAATGGTACCCAACCTGGCCTCATATTAGAGTTCCCTAGGGAAGTCTTTAAAAAAAAAAAGTCTCCCCCCACTCAACTAATACCAATTATATCAGAATCTCTAAGTCTCAGCATTAGTATTTAGAAAAGCTCCCTTAGTGTTTCTAATATGCAGCCATGAGCGAGAACCCTTCCTATTACAAAGAGCATAACAAGACTCTATAGAAACTTCAGTTAAAATCAGTTTTGCCTATTGATTCAGTCAAAAGTTCTGGATGTGTGAAGAGCCTTGTGTGGGACTTGAAATTACTGGTACCTATTCCAAGACCTGTAGATGTGAATGGATGAATTTAAGGTTCATAGAAAATTCCAAAATTTTTGGACTTCAAGTCTGGAGCCATTTTTTGTTATGGATAATACACTCTGATTTGTCTCTAGCAAGCACTACATTTCTACCCTATTATGTGGTTTTCTGAGACAGTCTCTTGTCAAAATCTTTTCCCAGATTAAAAACTCTTTCCTTTCACAATGGCCCTGGAACTCTTTGCAAAATAGACATGTTCGAGGCAGATGTATCTGGTAATAGCTATACTGGATCTCCACCCACTGGCTCGGTTTTAGAACAATTTAAATTGGCAGTGTTTTGCTTCTAGAAGAGGGACAGACCTCTTATAGTACCAGTTGCTGCCTTCAGTTGCATTTCTCTCTCCATCTTGACCTTGTAAACTGAGTCTACACTGAGTGTGGGCATGTAAGACTCTAAGATCAGGTGGGGACAGAGGACAGTGAAAACAGTGCTAAAGACTAAGGGCAGCAACATGGAATGGTGGCCCTCAGTGGCTATGGAGATCTAGACTTTGCATACTTATATTAGAATCTTTCTTTGAAATATAATATTTTACATATGTATTTCTAAACACATATGAATATGTGTGTGTTATCTACAATTATATATATATATACATATATATCATTTCTTGGAAAAATATATCAGGGTTCTTGGTTACACTCAACAGAAACTAATGCTAACTTGCAAGAATAATAAATTTTTTTGAAAGATATTGGGTACATCAGAGAGTTGGCAGGAAGGATGAGATCCAGCCTCAGGTAATACAAGCACCGCATGCTGTCTCTAGTTCTTTGCCGATGCTAAGACTTTCAGACACTTGCTGTCACTATGGGCCCCATTGCCATGGGACACTCACCATGATGTTTGCTGCTTAACTTTGGGTTCTCCGATGTGTCTGTATCCCCAGCTGAACCATCAGGAGTGGGTGCCTTTGCTGAAGGCACATCAGAGTTGGGAGCAGCAGTAGGAACACAGACAACAGACTGTCAGTTCTCTGAACAAAAGGAAAATGCCAGGTCCATCTCTCCCTTAAAACATGGCCTTGCATAAGATGGTGCTCCATAAATATTTGTGAATTTTAAAAATGAAAAGAAATGAGCTAGCCTGTTATGTCATGACATGAGACGATATGGATGACATAGTGTGAAATATACAGACAACACATGATGAGAGGCAGAGTGTTACTACAGAATAATCTCTGTAGAAGAATGTTAGTCTTACCTCTACAACTTAGGAGTTTCAGACAATGGATGATCATTTACTTCATCTAGACCTCAGTTTCTCCATGATAAAAGAAGCATAATAAATACGCTGCCCCTGTCATAGGGTTGTTTCAATACTAGGCAAGTGCTTTGAAAATACACATGCCATTCTTTATAACTCTGTGGAATATAAATGATTTCCTACTAAAAAGTACGAATCACAGATCCTCAAGCAGCCCTCCCACCCACTTCATAGTCTCAACCTACAGAGACATCGCCTGTCTTAGGTGAGTGTGCAGGCTGATTGTTTCCTAACTTAGTGATGCAATGGGGATTTCTTGGGGAAGGTGCTTCGCTAGGTTGATGTGGGCACCACGAAAGGAGAAGAGTGAATGAGAACTGGGGCAATTTACAAGAAGCTTTATTTCCTAAGGTATCTGGATACAGTTAACTCCTTTATACATGCTACAAGACACACCTCAACTATGACATTCAACCTGATAACTTGACTTATGCAGAAATCTAGCATCGAGGAGGAAATAATCTAGTGTATGTATTATATACAAAAATCATGTACTGGGACTCCCTGTAGACAAGAAATATTTCTCATATATGGGTATTTTTCTCCCAAGCCCCTTCAATAGTTTCTAGCACATGATGAGCATTCAATAAATGCTGTTGAATTAATCAATGAATAAAGAATCATGTACATATATAGTATGGTATAGTGATGTTTCCTTAGCCCAGGCTACCAGTATGCTGTGAGCACGCAGAAACTGTGAAAGAATGAGCTAATGAATAAAGAATAAATATGAAAACAAAGATCAAGGGAGCTCCCATCTCCACACTTACCCTACCAACCTCAGTCCAGTCTAAAATGCCACTCTGAGCCACTACTGCTATTCCTGTACATTAAATCATTTTCTAAGCACTGTTTAAGAAAGAAGCAATTTCCCCTTCATCTTACTTCTTCCTAGGAAAGTGTTATAACAGTAGGAGAATGGAGAATATTGGCCAAAGATAAAAAAGGTGTTATGATGTCCTGTGTTTGTATTATACCTGGTATTTTTTTAAAATAGACTTTCTTTTTTAGAGCAGTTTTTAGGTTCACCACAAAATTGAAAGGAAAGTACAGAGATACCCTACAAATCCATTCCTTCAAACATGTAGTGTCACCTCATTTTCAGCATCCCCCACCTGACTGATACAGGTGTTACAATTGATGATTCTCACCCAAAGACCACAGTTTCCATTAAGGTTCAATCTTGGTATTTTACATTTTGTGGTTTGGGACCAATGTATACTTGTATACGAATGTATACCTTATACTTTTTCAAAGTGTGTTTACTATACCATTTCTGAACAATCCTCCAAACAAGCTTATGAATTGAGTAGGAATTTTGTCTATATTGAAATATACAGACCAGTGAAGTGACTCATCTACCATTATGAATGGAAAGAGCCAAGACAAGACCCCATGTCACCACTGTGAGGGGTCTTTTGACTGCTATTAGCCATTGTCTATGGTTTTATTGCACAAAGTGATAAGCTTGGATGAGTCTACCCTCAGTCACCACACCAGATATGAAAGCACTCAGTTAGGCACCAATGCTGAGACTCAGACCAACAAGAGCTATAAATAGATTGCATAGAAAATGTTATTTTTGACTTGCTATTTTGGGGAAGGAAGCTAAAAAAAATGTAATTCCCCAGGTTGTTTTGGATTTTATGGTAACCTTCATCAGGTAAGATAATCCTGTACTACAGAAAGAGCTAGAAGTAGAAGGGGAGAAGGGAGAAGGAGAGACTGACAGAGTGTAAGAATAGAACATTCTAATTAAAAGCCATAAAGTAAGGATCTTACGAGGCTTTTAAGGGGGGGTACCTTCCTTGAAAAGAGATTTAAATTAAAGAATTCAGCAAGAAACAATAGATGTTGATGTATGGACTTGACTTGATTCTTGTGTTCTATTCACATATATCACACTAGAAACTCTAGCCACTTGAATAATCTTAGGACCCTAGTTTCCCCTTGACTCAAACTTCATGAAAAAGGTAACACAGATAAAGAAGAAAAGAGTTAATACAGGGTCACCAATCCATCAGCAGAGACGGACAACATGGTCATCTCAACCTCTAAGGGCTTACTAACAATTTGAAAAGTTAAAGAGAGGCAGCACACATGAACAGAATTCAAGCCAGTAAATAGTCAAGTGCTTTGGAATATAGACAGGGCCAATGGTCCCCAATAGGGGCGCATATGTTACAAGGGAAGGGTGACCCTAGGATCTTCGCCTAGACCATATGCCAGATAGTCACGGTGCTGAGGCAAGAATGGAACTCCCACAAGGAGGAAGAGTTGACAGTGGCTGCTCTGCTTTCCAATAATTGTGACAAATGGATTTCTGTGTCCCTACTTGAATGGATTTATCAGCTAGTTAGTAAAGACTGGATAATAGAACTTTCACGAAGTGGACAAATGCCATGAAATTTTCTTTTTGTAAATTACCCATGGGTTGAAAATAATAACTTTAGTACAAATTAACTACAAGAAAATGGCAGGGCTGACATTTCCATCTCTTCTGGCACAAGCTCTTCATCAGCTTCAGTAGGAGAGAAACCTCAGGATGATCTTTTCAGATCTGGCCAGGTGTCAATAAATTTTCAAAATTATCAAAAAAGAAGTATTTGAAATGTCAGTTTACATTTGGTGTTATTCACAATGAGTCCTACTCCTAAAGGAATATTTCTCCTGGAGATACAAGCTGATGAGAACATGAAGGCATTACAATTAGCATAATATTGTTAAAATATTTAGTATTTCACTTTAACCTCATCTTTTGAAATTTCTCTCTTTTCTGTAAAATGTTTTAGAGCAGTTACATGTATATAGTTTAAGGAATCAGTAAATGGGCATTATCAGAAGATACGTTCAGAAACACTCTCTTGGTAGGGATATGCAGTCAGAAAACCAGAGATCACTGGATTCATAGTGAAGTGGCAGCTCAGAAGATAAATCAGCAGGAGCCAAAGTCAGGGAGAGTTTCACAGAAATTGCATTTGAAGGATGGAGGTGCATAAAGAAGTTATGTCCAGAAAAGGAAAAAAGTGTCAACAGGGACATAAAGAAGAGAATGTTAGCTAGAAGATGTCACTGACCCTGAGGAGAAATAAAAGCACAGCGGTTTGGTTTGGAACGTGACTGCCTCCTAGTAACAGGAAGTCAGAAAATCTAGTCTTTGAATTTCAGCCTCACCCTACAACTCTCTCTCAACTCTGCCCTTTCATAACCTCAACTACCTCCTATCAAGATACCCCACAGGGGCACCTAGATGGCTCAGTTGCTTAGGCAGAGGGCTCTTGATTTCGGCTCAGGTCATGAGCTCAGTGTGGTGAGATCCAGCCTTGCTTGGGGCTCTAGCTCAGCATGGAGTCTACGTAAGACTCTCTCCACCCCTCCCCCTGTACTGTCTCTCTCTCTAAAATAAACAAATAAATCTTTAAAAATACATAAATAAATAACCCCAGACATCTGTCTTGATCTCTAGGCTGACTTTGCCAGGTACCTGTTGGTTATCTCCTCAAATCTCTGTGACTCTGCAAATTCCAGAAGTTCGAAAACTTTCATCAGCCTGAAAGAACCTCTCCACCAACCTCGATCTTCAAAAATCCTCCCTCCTTATATTTCAGTGAAGTAAAGGGATCAGTTGAACTAGTAACTATTTATTGTTCCAGAAGCTACACTTTACATCTTTTTTAAAGAATGAAAAACAAGTATTTATTCCACAAGCATTTAGGCACTAATAAAGGCACTTGGGATATATCGCTGGAAAAGAACAGTGGCAAGAACATCTAAATTCAAGATAAATAAACCTTTAGGTAAAATGAAATGTCAAGTCCACCAATTAACTGATCTTTGAGAAATATTTATGGCATATTTAGCAGCAACATCTTTTACTTTATAAGGACAACATGCTGGCATTTTGGTGTCAAATTGATCTGGGTTCAACTCTCAGCTCTATTGCTAATAAGCTTATCCTCTTTAGGCAAGTCACCTTAAGTCTGTTTTCTCATCTGCACAGTGGGCATAAAAATACAAAATTGGGGTTCCTGGATGGCTCAGTCAGTTTAGCATCTGACTCTTGATTTCAGCTCAGGTCACTATCTCAAGGTTGTGAAATGGAGCTCCTCACCCCACCATGGGCTCTACCCTTGACAGGGAGTCTGCTTGGGATTCTCCCCCATTCCTTCTCCCCCTGCCCCACTCATGCTCTTTCTCTCCCTCAAATAAATACATCTTTTTCAAAAATACAGAATTGAACTATTGTAGGCTTCCATGAAGTAAAATCTGTAAGTGCTTTATACATAGTTGGTACTCAATAAATGCTAGTTTCTTTCTCTTTGATAAATATGCTCTTGTTGGTTCCACTGAGAAATAGTATGTATGTGTTAATGCCATACAAATAAACCAAACTGAAAGGACAATTGGGATGGGAGTGTTGAGGGAAGAAGCCCTATACAACCACTGCTGTCTCCTCTATGGAAGCTTTTCAACTTCCCAGTCACAATTCATTCTCCTGGACCCACAGTATTGTTTTTAGACCACAGGGATTTTTCATGTGGTGATCTCTGTATCTCTACACTTTTTGAAGGCAGGGTCTTGTGCTTCATGTTCCCTGCAGTGCCCAAAACAGTGCCAACCACAAATAAAGGCCTGGTTGAATTCAGGTAGCAACTGAACACATCAGTGAAATATCCTGTTCACTCTACCCTAGTAAGACAGTCTGTATCACTAGAGAATAGAATTGTGGGATGGGATTTGTATTAGTCAGCATGGGTTGTCATAACAAACACCACAGACTTAAATATGGCTGTTCCTCTGTATGTGCAGAGTCCTTCCTCTTAGAAAGACAACAATCCTACAGGAATAGGGCCCCACCCTTAGGACCTCTTTTGACCTTATTTATCTCTTTAAAGGCCCCATCTCCAGTTACAGCCACATTGAGGGTTAGGGCTTTGACATATGAATGGGGGCAGGTGTAGAGAGGGACCATAAAATTAGGTCCATAGCTAGTTGGTCCTGAGCGTTATTTTTTGCCTACGAAGAGACATGTTAATTAGATAAGAGATTTTTTAGGCCTGAACTCACGAAGCTCATATCTATCTCCATCTACTGAGATGTGAAGATGGAGCTAGAAATGAAGAGAAATGCAGGAAATAATTAGGACCCACCGATTATGCCAATAAGTAAAATATGTCACCAAGATAGAAAAGAAACAGTCATAAGGGAATTAGGAGTTCTTACAATGCACCAGTCTCACGCAATGTATCTAACCTCTTTTACTTGATTTTATAATCTATAAAATGAGGTTAAGACTTCCTGCTGCAAAGGTGATGATTCTGTGATTGAAAAATAAACAAGGCAATATTTTCCATTTTAAGCAATCTTCCTTCCCCTTATTAATATCAGCACACTACCTTTGAAAATATGTCTGAGCTTAGTTATTTTTTTATTGTTTAATGTTTGGGATGAATTTGCACTCCAAACACAGGTAATGTCTTTATGGCTACTTTTGCTCCTTGATCATATCTGGTATCTGAACAGAAACTGTTCAATTAAGAAGCTGCATGTCTGATTTCTTGTCAGAGGAAAGAAAAAAATAGATAAATAACCGCTCCCCTGTGTCTCCTGTTTGAAGCTCACCTACCTGAAAATGTGTCTTTCTGGGCCTTCCCCTCCACAAAGCTCAACATCAAGCTCCTTTCTAACCCTGGATATAATTTGAATTTACTTCACAACAAGCCAAGGTCAAAAAGATAGTCACAAGTCCTGTTCACCAAGTTTTCCACCTCTCGGCTTGACTTTTGGATACATTGCAGAATTGCATTTCCTGGTCATTCTGGGATTAGGTGTGACCATGACACTGGTTCTAGCCAATGAGGAGAAGTGACTCCTGTCACTTCTGGGCCCATCATTTAGTTGTGAGCCTGTCCAGAGGATTTTTCTTGTCTACCATGGTGACCGCCAGTGTTTCCCAGAGCAAATGCTCTGTCAGATTGGATCAGAAGTAGTCTATCTCATGAAGACAGCTATGTTTCTGACCCTTTCCTACATTCTTACAATCACCTGAAGATAGTCTCTCCACCTTGGATGCCACAGTCCCCCCTGTGGTTGTTTAAGCATGCACAACTAAATATTACAAGAGAAAATAAACTCTGAAGTTCAGGGAAAACATAGATATTCACCTAATTCAATTTTCTGGATCCAAATTTAAAGTGCTACAAGGTTCCATAATTTGAGGGCCCGTGTTCTAGACCTGCACTGTCCAATATAGTAGCCCCTAGTCATCTGTGCTGTTGAGTACTTGAAACGTATGAAGTTAATACAACTGAGGAACCAAATTTTCTATTTGAACTAATTTTAATTAACTCGATATTAAAATTAGTGTACATCTCAAATATTACTATATTGGTTATATGTTAGCAGTAATATTTTAGACATATTGAGCTAAGTAAAATAGATTCATGAAATTAATTTTACCTACTTCTTATGCTTTTTTAAATTATTTTTTAAAAGATTTTATTTATTTATTTGACAGAGATACAACGAGAGAGGAAACACAAGCAGGGAGAGTGAGAAGCAGGCTTCCCACTGAGCAGAGAGCCTGATTCAGGCTCAATCCCGGAACTCCCGGATCATGACCTGAGCCAAAGACAGACACTTAATGACTGAGCCACCCAGGCCTGCCTTCTTCTTACGTTTTTAAATGTGGCCACTAGATGATTTAAGCATATGTGTAGCTCACATTGTGTTTCTGTTGAATGGAGCTGGTCTGGAACCTTATCTTTAGGGTTGCAATTTCTTTATTCAAATCCTGATCTATCTTCTAGTACTACGTGGACTTTGCTGTCAAGTCCCTTTAGTGACTAGAGAAGCAAGTTTTTCTCCCAGAAAACCCTCCTTGACTAGGGATTGAAAGGCATGTTTCACCTGCTTCACCAAGTCCTGAAGAACTCCCCCGCCTAGGAATTCTACTGTGTGGTTCTCCTCTCTGAGGCTCAAGGTCACAGTCCTGCTGATGGGCCCTTCCCCCAGCTCTTCCTCCTTGGAAGGAAGGTTTTCTGTTTCCCCCCTGTGTCCTTTTCTCAGAACTACCGCCCAGATTATCCTGCTTAGAAACCACTCCTGCTTGCATGCTGACTCTATCACTCTGAGACATCGCCATAATCTTCTTCTGAAACAAGGAAATTACAGACCTTTGTGTTTATGTTTTAACCCTGGGCTTCTTGTGTAATGCAGGTGGAGGAGAGTGCCTGTTGGCTCACCATCGGGTTTTAGGAAAGAGGCATTCTCTCACCTTCTTATGAAGAGATTTGACTTAATCTACTGTTTTCCTTAGATGGGTCTCAGAAAATTGGATTCTCTTGGGTGCATTTCCCAATGTCAGAATGGCTAGAAAGTAAAAGACTCCTGTTGGACAACCTTGACATTCAGTGACATCATTCTGGCATCTGTCCACAGATTTCTCCTGAAGCTCTTATGGTCTCTTGCTCTTCATAGTGAGAATTTAAAAGATCCTGGATGGTTTAAAGTCAAGTCACTAGAGCATGCTTCCAGAATCTGCCAGAGCCTCGGGAGGAAGGAGCTAGTTTGTGAAGGTCTGGACCCTTTTTTTAACCCCCCTTGCATCAGATACTTATCTGCCCTTTGGTGCTTGGTTCCCTTTCAGAGCAGCCCCTCTGAATGTCAAATAGCTGACCCAGTCCCACATTGTTCAGAGATAGGGAGAAGGGCACCCCCACCACAGCCTGTCACCTACCAGAGGCCCACTAGAGGTGGTTATCATTTTTGAAGGCTGCAAAGATCAAACAGTTCTTCTACAGTTGCTCAGACAGCCACAGAAAAACTCCACCCCCCGCCCCGACCTCACTTCCTGACCCCAAAACCCAGAATCTAATCACTGAGCCAATAGTTTTAAGGTTGGGGTTTTGACAGCATAGAAGGCCTGGGTACAAGAAAGTGACTCCCAGACAGGGGCAGAGGAGAACGCACAGAGGGTCTGTGGGTTTACTTACTTACTTGTGATCTGCTGTTCCTTCTCCTCTACTTGCTGCTTCGTACACATTTTTAGTTTGACTACCTTCTCACTCCAGCCCTTGAAGTGACTTCGCTCCGGGGGTTAAAGCCAGGGAGTTATGGATTTTATGAGTTAATCAGCAGGACAAATCTGAGTATACCCACCTGGCTTCTGTTCCAGACTGTCGGTCTCAGAACGCAGAGGGCGGACGCAGGGCAGAGAGGCAGGGCCAAGCAGAACTCACCATGCTTTGGGCTACCTACAATGTTGAATGGGAATAAGTGAATGAATGAAATGGATGAATAATTTTATGTTGAGAGGTATCACCCGGCTTCTGACCTAAGCTCTTTGACGGAACTTCATAACTATATAAACCCCAACACTTGGCCATTACAGCAACCCAGCCTGCCACGGCTGGATGGGCTCCATGGCCTGGACCCTGGTCGTTGCATCTGGGTGCCAGTTTCACTCAAACGAAGCCTCCTTTGCCTTTCTGCATGGGACTGTAGGAATAAAGGTGACCTCACAGGGAGGGTTTATGGGTGTTTGAAATGTGTTTAGGGCTGTAGACTGCTGTGTTTTTGCGTACGTGTATAGGTAGCCATTCACGTGATTTTAGAGCCAGAGCACTCTCTCGCCCACTAGTTCCCATTCATGAATCTCAGATGCCTGACGTGCCCCACAGAGTAATTTGTCTTAAGGTTAAGAGTATCCCCAGAAGGAATGGTACATAAAAGCGCATGAATTCTCTCTTCTACTGTATCTTTCTATACCATAACGTAAACGCATTTTTATCATACCCTTTCTTCTTTTTTTTTAAATATTTTTTTATGGAGAGAGAGAGTGAGTGAGAGAGAGGAGGAGAGGGGAGAAGGTCAGAGGAAGAAGCAGACTCCCCACTGAGCAGGGAGCCCGATGCAGGGCTCGATCCCCAGACTCCAGGATCCTGACCTGAGCTGAAGGGAGTGGCTTAACCAACTGAGTCACCCAGGCGCCCTATCACACCCTTCCTTAGAGCTACTTTGAGAGAGAAACAAACATGTTTAAGGGACCTAGAGAAATATTTCAGACAGAGAAACATGGCGCCGCATGTCCCCATGCCAGTTCTTGCACTGGGCCAGCTCTGGGTGGACTGGACAATGGGAGAGGCCAGCAGACAGAGGAGTAAGCAAACTGGGCAGGTGGGGAGGACCCCCAGTTCTGCTTTCTCTTTCTTGCCCTGCACTTCAGCTTGCTTACTGCTGGGGTGTTGAGGCCAGACCAGGGAAGGTTATCTTTGTAACCTGGAGGGGAAGGAGGTGTGGTTTTAACTTCAGCTTCCTTTGCTATCTGAGTGCAGTTCTCACAAGTGCTTTGCCAGTTGGAGTTGAGTAGTTACTACCTGAGCCCATTTATATTGCACCAGAGAGAGGAAAAAAACTATCTTTTTGAAGAGAAGGTGGGTGAAAGAGAAAGCCACATTAAACAACGAGCCAGGGTTAAATTTGGGCCTGCTCCTATCTGTAAGAGGTTTAAAAATACCCTAGGCCATTTTCTGCTTTTGCACTTTTTTTTTAACCTAGCTACTTGCCCCATTTCCAAGCAGCTTCATGTAGAGGCACTTCCTTTGACTCTCTTACACCTGCCAAGAGCTTTGCTATCATTCTCTGAAGGTTGGGGGGCACTTGAAACTCCTGTTGGAAGCTTGAAGACTCTGGTCCCAGCTAGAGAAGAAGGTCTAAATTCAAACATAACAACAATAAAGAACTATCCATCCTGCCCCACCCACCGGGCACACACCCCAGTCAAACCAAGCTAAACCCACACTCGAGGGGCGTGTCCCCCAAGGTGCTTACTCAAAAATAAGTTGATTAAATTGTTACTGTGGGAGAGTCGTGGAGTGCACTCATGTGAGGGAAGGTTGGTCGGGGTTTACAACTGTCAATGAGTGTCTTGATCTGTGTCCGACAGCTGAGAAAGTTAATGGAGCCCTGGAGCCCTTTGTGGAAAATAAAACCCTTCCTGCATCTTATGGGAATGTGTTCTTAAATACTGCACTGAAAATGAAAAAAAAACAAATGGGAACAGATATCAGTAAAAAGTGGGTTAAATATAAAACGGCATAACCATAAGTGGAAAACAGAACAGTTGCAAGAAAAAAAAAAATAACCAGAATGAGGAAGCTCTCTGAGCACTGATATGGAACAATTACCAAGAGATGTTATTAAGTGATAAAAAGTAAGGTACAGAACAAAGTGGATAGTCTGCTACTATGATTTAGAAAATAAAAAAAAAAAATGCCTCCTCTCATTTTTTCACACGTGGATTATCTAGGATCCACAAGGGAAGATATTCTATACTGTCTCCCAGAACTCCAGAATGTCCAAGCCCCAGATCTCCTCAGAGACCCCACCACAGAGTGCTTACTATTTGCCGACCCTTTCTTGAGCAAATACAGTCCGAAAATACTCAACATAACAAACAACACATAAACCCTCAGCTACATAACCAGTAACTCATTGTCCCTCTTATGTTATCTATAACTCCATCCACGGCCAAACTTCCCCCTGCCCCTTCAAACATACTCAGGATTATTGTGAAGGAAATTACAGACATCATACCATTTTATCCATGAAGGTTTCAGTATAAACTTACAAAACCTTGGGGACTAAGGTTTTAAAATCAACCACAGTATCAGTGATATACCGCCAAAAACGAACAGTTCTTTAAAATCACCAAATATCCAGACCTTTCCTAAGATGACCAGAAAAATTTGAAGACTAGATTTGCACATAATTTTTAATGTTCATTTTGACTTGTTCAAATTAAGCTCTAAACAGGGTACAGTAGCATCTGTTTGATATTGACCTTAGGGCTATTTTCATCTATATATGGCCTTTTTTTTTTAAATGTATTTGTTGAATATACTGATTTGTTTGACTTTGGAGTCTCTCCTTCTGGATTTGGCTGACTGCATTCACACAGTTTTGTTCCAGTTTTGTCTATTCAACTTCCTATGTAAATTGATGATCAATCTAGAACCTGAGTTCGATTCGTATTTAATCTTTTTACAAGAATGCTTCAGTTGTGTGCACGCACAGGTTGTCTCTTTTAGTGATATTAGCAGGTATTGATGGCTAATACTAGATCCATTAGTTCAATTAGGAGTTGTAAAATAGTGCTATCCCAATTCTGCCATTCTCCCTTATTAGTTAGAATACTCCTACAAAGAGAAAAATTCTTTTCATTAACTACTTGCTTACCCTGGGATGGGTTGTTACGTGAAAGGAAAGATAAATGCTTGACTTCCTCCTTTTACTTGTGAATAATTCAGGGTATTGAGTTGGTCCTTCAGCATTCCCCAAAGATGAACAATTAGCTTTAGTTGGCTCCTGAGAAAGATTGACATAAGCCTCATAGTCTTTGATAACTTCCCTGTAATCTAATATGACAAGATATCCGGGTGCATCTTGTCCGTTTTCTGCCTCTAGTCATGGAACATCCACTTCTCCAAAAAGCCCTGGTTCCTTTTACTGGAAAATATTCTTTAGATGCTATAGTCTGGGCACCCGGGATGTTTACTGCTGTTGGGTTGACAGAACCAGGCAAGAAGTATTTTTTTAATACATCAGAAATTCAAACTCTTCTTTTTTTTTTCCATACTGTTCTTTTGAGTTCAATTTTAGGATTACAAGACTTTGCTTCTGGGATGTTGCATCCCATCCTTTCTTCTCTTACATGGCAAATCTTAGTTTCTAATCTCTTTAACATAACCATTTATTTGCTTTATGCTATAATATATGTAACCATTGCAGAGAACACTACAGGCCATGCCGTCGTTAAGTTGTTTGTTTGTTGTTACTGGGGTTTTTTGCAGTTCTTTTTATCTTCATAGTTTATCACACTAGGGCTATAATATAGTCGTATGACCCATTTAAATAACTTGTTTTTTATTTCAAGCAATTGCTTCTTAATTTTTATTTTAAAGATTTTATTTATTTGACAGAGAGAAACACAGCCAGAGAAGGAACATAAGCAGGGGGAGTGAGAGAGGGAGAAGCAGGCTTCCCGCCGAGCAGGGAGCCCGATGTGGGACTCGATCTTGGGTCTCCAGGATCATGACCTGAGCTGAAGGCAGTCGCTTAACCAACTGAGCCACCCAGGCGCCCCTGCTTCTTCTTAATTTTGATTTAATTTTTTTACCCTGTAAGACATTTACCTACTACCAGTGGTATACCTACAAAACAAAGTACATTCAGAAAAGTTTAACTTCCGTCTGTAGCCTCTTTATCCTCCTCCTTCTTATTCCTTTAAGTAATTACTTTATTTATTTTATGGTTCTTTAATTACCAGCAAGTATACACACATATACTCATATCACCCTTCCTTAGGTAAATGTTAGAACACTATTATACCTTGCCATCTTAATTTTTTTTTACTAAATATCTTACTGAGCTGATAACGCCATGGCAGTTTATAGAGATGCCCTTCCTGTTTATAACTGCATAGTATTCCACTAGGAGAGTGTTCCATCGTTTACTCAGTTTCCAGTCTTTTACTACTACAAAAAAATCTATAGTGTATAGTCATATATAAAAGCCTTTTTTTTTACTTTTCCAACATATTATTGAATAAATTCCTAGAAGCTGGATTACCAGATCAAAGGGCAAATGCATATGTAATTTTACTAAATATGTCAAGTTCCCATCCAGGGACCTGTACCATCTTGAATTCCCCCAGCAATGCATGAGATTGCCTCTTACAGAAAACTGTATCTCAATGAGGTTTTTGTGTGTATTTCTGTTATTAAAAGTAAGACCTTAAACATTTTCATATGTTCAAAGACTATCTTCCTTTCTTTTTCTGCGAACTGTCTGAGATTTGGATCACCATTCCTATTTTCCCAGTACCTTGCAGCCCTTCTTCCTGGAGGAGAAAATTAGTGTGAAGGTTACTAGTTAACATATATGAGCACTCTCCTTTGCACAGAAGGAAAATACATGTTCACACCTGCTTACCTAAACACCTGGTCTTTGTCCAGCACAGATCAATAAAGATCCCCTGTCCCTTTGCAAGTGGCTTCTTGTACAAAGTTTATCTAGGCACTTTCTAAGTTTCTGGTAGGAGTTTTATTTCTCTTTTACACTCTGTGAATTCTTAGAACATTATCACATTCTCGGTAAATATTAGTGGCTGCTTTTTTATTAATTAATTTTACTTGTTCAGCTATCAAGAATCCAGGTTCAGCTGTCACGCTGCTCTCGCAAGCAGCAGCAACGAGCGAAGCCATGAAAATGACTCAAAACAAACATTTCCCACGCTTTACCCCCTCTCCCTCCTGTCCCCCACTGCTGATAATAAATGAGTCTTTTTCTACCTTCGAAAAACCTGTAGAATCTGGAAAGGGCAGTGAAGAGCTAAATGAATAATTATAAAACAAATTATACAGCCTGCCAAGAGTACAAGAGACCTATGACAGAATTTCAAATGCTGACTCTTTTTTTAATAGGATGCTTGTTTAATTCAGGATATTACATATTCTACTTCCAAATGTGTTCCCTAAGCACTTCTCATCTCTGGCTATAAATGATATTCCTTTTCTTCCCAGTGACTGTTTCTAACTTAATAATTAATTTTCATTCCAGCAAACACTTATTCTCACATACAGTTGAAATAACTCTTTAAAAAGAAACCCAATACAGATGTCTTCCTTAGATCCAATTAGTATTTAATAAGTACCTACTAGATGCCTGGTACTTTCACAAGCACTCTTTGATCAAATTTTCTCCTAAAATAGTTGAGTTTTTTTCAATAAACATTTATTAAGCACCTACAGATGCCAATGCCATACCAAATGCTGGGGATATGTATCCATCAGGAAACTTGCTCATATTGTGGCATCACACAAGCCCACATCATAGTGGTTTAAAACAGAGAATGTTTATTTTTATATTCATGCTAAATGTGCACCCTAGTTTGTCTGGGGATCTGTGCACTGTCTTCATGATCCTCACTCTGGGACTAGGTTGACAGAGTAATCAGTACCAGTATATTGCCGGTCAGCTAAGAGAACAGCCAGAGTATTTTAAAAGGTTTCTGACAATTCACTTTTCTGGCCCAGGACTTACACAAATCACTTTTACACATCGGTCATTGGCCTGAACCAGTCACATGGCTTCAGAGGGAGCAGAAGTATGATCCTACCATGAAGCAGAGAGCTAGAAATAGTCAGTGACCCGTATTAAAGATGTTATAGGATAAACAATTAAAATGACATGGTTCATTGCATTTGTTGGAGCAACTAATCCAGTTGGGGAGACAGACATAAACAGAAGTTTTCAAACACTGTAAGCTAAGTGCCAAGACTGAGGTCTGCAAAAGCGGCTATGGGGTCCAGGGGGAGGGTGCTGAGTTCAAGGTGGGAGGTGTGGAGGGTAGCAGAGGTTCCCTAGTTAAGGTAACACCCGAGTGAGCAGTGCACAACAGGTAGCAAGTGAAGAGAGCCGGGAATGGGTTAGCCCTCTCAGCAGGCAGAGGAGAGAAATAGCACAGTGTATGGCAAGCAAGCGGGGCATTGGTATAACACTGCTGAGTGTATAGTGCTAGACCTGGAAGGACAGAGGAGGGGGCTAGCTATAGGCAGGAGCCAGGTCCTGTCATTGTAGGGAGCTAGAGCCTTAACCCAGGAAAGAGGGAGCCAGAGAAATATTTTTTTTAAGATTTTTTATTTGTTTATTGGACTGAGAGATCACAAATAGGCAGAGAGGCAGGCAGACAAAGAGGGGTAAGCAGGCTCCCCGCTGAGCAGAGAGCCCGATGTGGGACTCAATCTCAGGACCCTGAGATCATGAC
>PITA01029856.1:0-17327 GCA_004023965.1 Spilogale gracilis | reverse complement strand
TGATCACGGTGGTGCTCGCGGGAGCGGAGCTCTGGGGGGGCCCCAGGATGTCCACCTTGTTCTCCCTGATCATCTCCAGCTTTGGAGGAGCAGATCTGTCCCTGGTGAAGGAGGGCTGGGATGTGGGTTCCTGATGCAGAGACTGAGCGGGTGGGTCTGATGGGACGGAGCTCAGAGCCCTCCCCCTGGAGGGCAGGTCTGGCCTCTCAGAAGTCTCTCTTTCCTGGAGTTGGCTAATTGGGTGCGTTGGCTGGGGCCAGGTGGGCCACGCGCTGCGTGTCAGGTTCCTGCAGAGCGGGGGGGCACGGAGGGCTGAGTGTTGCCTAATCTCTACTTTTTTTTTTTTTTTAAGATTTTATTTATTTGACAGAGAGAAACACAGCCAGAGAGGGAACACAAGCAGGGGGAGCGAGAGAGGGAGAAGCAGGCTTCCCGCCGAGCAGGGAGCCCGATGTGGGACTCGATCCCAGGTCTCCGGGATCATGACCTGAGCCGAAGGCAGTCGCTTAACCACCTGAGCCACCCAGGCGCCCCTAATCTCTACTTTCTTTTACTGTAATTTATAGAATTCATTTTAAGAATTTGGTGTTTTAATCCATGTAAGATGCATATTAGAATCTGTTGTCTTACCCACTTTACAGTGTATCATTCAGTGGTTTGTGGACACTACTGGTACAGACCAACCGTGACTAATTAATAGCAGATCATTTTTGTGACACAAAAGTAAGTCCCATCTGGGTCATTCACTCATTCCCCCTTCCCCGCTCCCCTGTGTCTGGCGTTCGCTCTATCCGGTGGCCTCTCTCCGCGTTTCCCTCTTCTGGAGCTTCATGTGTATGGAATTTTGCGAGGGCCTTCTTTCCCCCAAATAAATTTTTGAAGCTTAATTTTGTGTTAGCGTCTATCCATAACTCTTTCCTGTCCGTAAGGCTCGGTCCTGGGGATAGAGGACCTTTCTCATCCACTAGGAGCTTGCTGGATGCTTGAAGCATCCACTACTCAGCCCCCGAGGGTAAGGAACCCGTCCCCCTCGGCACTGCACCACCTGCAGAGCCCCCGGCGTTTGCCCTGAGTGCTGCACGGCCCCCTGTGTGTCAGGGCTACAGCCCTGGCTCTCTGCTGTGGGCCTGTCCCCGCCAGGGCCACCAGGGCGCTGGCTAGCTCCAGGGCCAGGTCTCAGTGGGGGGGGGCAGGGCTGCATTCTGTCCCCCTGGGGTGAGGCCTCAGTCTCTCGGGAGACCCCTGCCCCCTGCTGCGACCATTCTCCGCCCCCCCCCCCAGCGTAGGGTGGGCAGGAAGGCCAATGAGGCTGTCCCCCAGTAGCTGGGCTCCTCCTGAGGCGCGGCGTGGCTCAGGAGGACACAACGCCTGGGCATGTGGCCTAGGCTCACGCCCCCTCCGCACCGCAGCAGACCGGGATGTTCCTCCGCTTTTCACTCTGAGAACGCGGTGGGGTCCCCTTGAGCTGCAGAAGTTCTGTCTGCGGCTTTGCCCTCCCGCGGTGCCCCCAGGGAGTCAGCACCTCTTCTCACCCGTCTCTCCAGGGTGGGGCTGCTCTTCGCCCCGTGCCTGCCTTGACTTTCAGTTTCTGCAGCCGCTTTCCCTGCGAAGCCCGGAGTGACGACGTCCAGGCTCCTCAGTGCAGGCTGGGCACCAGAGCTGTCGTGCTGCACTGTGAAATTTCAGGGACTATCCCTCCCTTCCACTGACTTTTCCTGTTTACAAGAATAGTGTCTGTCTTTTCACTGATGTCCTCTGCTTTGTCTAACATTGCATCCCAACCTCCTTCTCGTGTTCGAGGGGCTTTTCTTTAGCCCTGGGGCCATATTTATAAGCTCTTTTGAGTCTTTTCTTGTTTAAGCGACATCTGAGTCTCTGACCCGCGCTTCCTGCTGGCTGCTTCCTCTCCGGGGTACGGGCCGTATTTTCTCTGCCTGCTCTTAAGTTTCTGTTGGAAACGGGGTGCTCAGACGGTATGTTGTAGCCGTGCCAGGGGCTGGTCCCACTGCTCCAGGCTTGGGGCCGCTATTTGTTGGTTCAGTATTTAGTGTCCGCTCTGGTTATTTCCTCCGCCCCCCAGCTCAGGCAGGCACTGTGCCCGCTCGGCCGGCCACCCAGTGCACCCCCTGACTCCCTCACTGCTCACTGATGGCTCCAGGGTTTCAGCCGTGCCCTGTTGTGTAGATGGCTGTGTGCACAAATCCGATTAAACTCCGGCTCCGTTGAAAGAGCCTTTCCTGATGTCAGCGTCTGATGTGTCTTCCGACGTGAGGACCGCACACTCGCGCCGCTCTGTGGCGCATTCTTGCAGAGGGGCTGCCCTACCGCTGAGACTGCACTTTCAGCAAGCCCCTGCCCTCCCGGCGGCCCCGCACCGCGGCCCACACTGTTTCTGAGAGTTACCTCGGGCTTGAACATCATGTCCTCTTGCAGATGGAGCCGGCTTGGGGGGAAGAGATTGGGAACTCCGTTTTATGGCCGCTTCTCTCTCCCAGCAAAGCCCCTGAGCCAGTTCTCGGGAGGTGCCGGTGGGAACTTCTCTCTGAGGGACTTCCCCTCCCCTCTAGGAGCCGAGCACTCAGCGGAGGGCCTCCTGGCATGGAGAGCCTCTCTCTCGTGGCCCAAAGAAGGGCAGTCAGGGTCCCCATGTGCACAGTGCCTCAAGCCCCAGGCAGAGCCTCTGTTCCATGACCGGGAGCTGGGCAGAAGGGAGCTGCACTGGACTTCACTCCCCATGAGCTCAGCCCGAGGTGGCTGGGCAGGACGAGAAAGGAGGACGTCCTGCTCCTCCCAGGATCAAGCCCTCAGGCTGAGTGCGAGGTGGGAGCCCCGTGTTGGGTCACTGCAGTCTGGAGGGGTTCCACTGTAAGGGTCCCCTCTGGTGGGGAGACAGGGAGAGCGAGGGTGTGAGCTTTGACCTTTCTTCCTAAATTTTCAAAGATGTTCCCAAATAGATGCCTCTTCACGGCCGTTTCCGAACCCTTAGGTGGTTATCTGGCCTAATTGTCACCGGGTTGCCGAGGAGTGGCCGGGCGCCGTCGGAGGGCCGCCCTGACCCTCAGAGCCAGCCTCCTGGGCTCCATGCCCAGAGGGCCCCGCCAGAGAGCATCCTGCTTTCTCCCCTCGGCTTCTGAGCCCCAGGCGGAGCCTGCCCTGTCCCTTCCCTGTTTTATTTTTGGTGACTTCATCTTCAGGTTAAATCTCAGAATCCGGCAAGAATTTCCAGGAATTGTGGACCTTGTCCAGGAAATCAAGAGCTTCTTCTGTTTGGTGGATACAGCTCGCTATGGGCATCTTGGATAGTTCCAGACGTGGACGCGCACGAGGGGATCCATATCTGCCATTTGTCACCGTTGGTTAATTTCCGGTCTGTCCCAAGTGAAGCCTCACAGACCCTCCACCTCCCACTTCCTGTCCCAGGACTCCCGCACAACCGGGGCTTCCTGCCGGTGCTGGGCCTGTGGGCCCGAGGGCAGGGTCGCTGTGAGGGGGATGATTCTGGAGTCCCTGCTGGGCCCAGTCCTGAGCCACAGCCCCAGGGACAGCCCGAGACCCCGCCATTCCTGCAGCCAGGTTTTCTTCCTGCCGAAGATGTGTGAGCAGCCCCCGGCAGGGAGGTCCCCTCTGCAGGGTGGGCACTGAGGGCCCCCTCCGGGCGGGCGCGCGTGGAGGGAGGGGAGGGAGGTGTTTCCTCTTGGGGCCTTGGGTCTTCCTCACGCTCATTCACCCAGGAGTCCTTGCCGTTCGTTTGCAGTATTTTCACAGATTTGCTCAGTGTCTCTCTCAGGATATCCTTTTCCATAAGGGTCACACATTTTTTAATGTACGTGCATATGTTCATGGAGCACTCAGACTAGACTCTGCCAGTGTCTCCCTTCAGGGTGACCTTTGGGCCCCGCTGAGCAGGAAGTGAGAACCAGGCAGGCATGCAAATTACCCGCCCTGTGAAGGCTTGTCCCCCGCCCCCAAAACCCCCTGGCAAGGACTGGGGGATTTACTGGTTCCAGGCCCTTAATCTCTGTGCACACGGGAGCTCACCGCAAAAGTGACGGAATGGAAACTCGGGGTCCGCACCCAGCACGGACACGCCCCTCACAGAACCAGTGCCCAGACCTCCCCCAACACACAAGCAGCCGCAGCCACAGTGGCCACAAAGCCTGGCCAGCGCAGGGCCTGATTTCCAGCACGACCAGGCGTGGGATCAAAGATGTCCACTTTTCCGGGCGCCTGGGTGGCTCAGTGGGTTAAAGCTCTGCCTTTGGCCCAGGGGTCTTGGGATCAAGGCCCGCATAGGGCTCTCTGCTCAGCAGGGAGCCTGCTTCCTCCTCTCTCTCTGTCGAATAAATAAATAAAATATTTTTTAAAAAATGTCCACTTTTCCAATACAATTTTCAGACAAAGAATCACGAAGACACGGCCCACGCGCAGAGGGACGTGCCTTGGGGAGGCCAGACCCGCTAGACAAGGATTTAAACTATGATCAAGAAATGCCAAGGAATCACGTCTAACTAGTTAAAAGGTAATATGAGAAGTGTTTTACTAAATGGAGACTGAGGAAAGAGAGAGGACATTTTTGAAAGAATCAAATAGAGATTCTGAAGTTGGGAGGAGCGCAAAGGAAATGAGAAATTACCTGTGGGGTGGAGGACATCTGCGGCCCGGCAGAAGGGGTCAGCGAGTGAGCACGAAGGTCAGCAATGGGACTGTCCGCCCGCAGAAGACAGGTGCATCGGGCCTCAGGGGCTTTTGGGACGCCATGAATGGTCCTCCGTGGGTGACGGTGTGCCCAGGCCAGAGGCCAGAGCAAGTTACAGAATGAGCATTTGGAGAAAGAATGGCCAAAAGCTTACCAAATTTGATGAAAAAAATCCCCACTAACCCACATGTCCAAGAAGTTCCACAAATTTAAAAAATGAGCCCAGGGGCTCCTGGGTGGCTCAGTTGGTTGGGCGACTGCCTTCAACTCAGGTTGTGATCCCGGAGACCCGGGATCGAGCCCCACATCGGGCTCCCTGCTCGGCGGGAAGCCTGCTTCTCCCTCTCTCGCTCCCCCTGCTTGTGTTCCCTCTCTGGCTGTGTTTCTCTCCGTCAAATAAATAATAAAATCTTTAAAAAAAAAAAAAAAGAATGAGCCCTAAGAGATACACATGTAGACGTGTCATAGAACGTTGAAAGGCAAAGACAACTCAAGCACCCGTCCTAGGGGAGAGTGGCATCCCATTGTCATGCTTGCCAACGACGTTGTCCCGCTGACTTAGGAGGCTCAGCCTCTTCTCCTGTGCTTTCCGCACCTGAATGTTTTCCCTGGAGGACTGTCTCTTCCCACCCTCCTGGGCTTATCTCCTCTGAGTCCCCTCGAGTCTGTCTGTGGACGTGCGTCTGTCGGGCTGTTTCATCGGCTTACGGGCTTGCTGGCGACGGCTGTCCGCGGTCCTCCTACAATGCTGTTATTTCTGGAAATTGGTTGTAATGTCCCCACTTTCATGTCCGAGTTGAGAGATCTGAGTCTTTTTTCTTCTTTGTCCATCTAGCTGAAGGGTTGGCCATTTTGTTGCTATTTTCACAGAATCCAATTCTGGTTTTGTTGATTTACTTTTTTTCTTTCTTTTTTTAAAAAAGATTTTATTTATCTGACAGAGAGAAACACAGCCGGAGAGGGAACACAAGCAGGGGGAGTGAGAGAGGGAGAAGCAGGCTTCCCGCCGAGCAGGGAGCCCGATGTGGCTCGATCTGGGGACTCCGGGGTCACGACCCGAGCCGAAGGCAGTCGCCCAGTGACTGAGCCCCCGGGTCTTGTTGATTTTCTTCAGGCCTGCTCCAGACACCATCTCTTCCTTCCTTCAGCTTCCATTGTAGTCTGCTCCTGGTTTTTTCTGGTTTCTCACGGTAAAAGGCCGGGTATTGATTTCATACTTTCTCCTCTCTGTGTAGGAGTCTGTGCCTGGAGGGGTTCCCTCCCAGAGCTGTTCGCCCTGCCTCCCCAGATGCTCAGACATTTGGGTTTTCCTTTCACTCATCTCAAAGCACTTTGCGTCTGTCTTGTGATCTGTTCTTTGGTTTTCTGGTTTTGCAGGGAGTTTCCCTGTTTTCCTTCCATTGCAAAATTCTAATGATGTTTCATTGTGGTTGTAGAATTTCAGCCTGTTTGCGCTTACTGAGCATCGTTGTATGGCCTAGCGTGTCTCCCACCTGGGGAGTCTGTCGTGTGTTCTTGTATCCAGTCTGGGTGGCTGGTACTTGTGAGATCACCCCCACGACGAGAATGTTCCCCCCCCCACAACTTTTGATCCCAATGTTTCATGTGACGAGGGCCCCCATGCGCCAAGAGGCCAAGCCGAGGGGTACCTCTCACACGATGGCGCGTTATGGGGAGAGCGGGGTGACCCCCGGCAGGCCCATGGAGGGCCTGAGACAGCAGAGCCAGGAAGCTGCTGGAGATTTCTATGGTAGCTTAGGGACGGCGGCAGGCCGCGGTTTGCCACACAGGCTCTGAACTCCCCTCCGGCGCCCAAGGAGAGAGGGCCGGGCCTTCCTCTTGGCTCGGTGGGGGGCAGAAAGGGAGGAGAAGGGTGAGGCTTAAAGCTCTCAGCAAACATCAAAAAATGAAATCAGACGTTTGACCACAGCTCACACCCGATACCTGACTCTGACTCAGAGACGCCCTCTTTCACTTCATTTAAGCTGGGCCTCTTCCCGGGGCTTCGCGGCGCCCTGTGAGGCCGCGGCCGGAGGCTGGCCCGGGAGCTGGCGGCCTGCGGAGCGCCTCCCCGGGAGCCCTCTGCGGGCCTGGACCATGGCCTGAGCAGGTGTGGAGCCACGCGAGGCTTCCGTGGGGCAAGCGTGCGCAAAACTCAGTTCTGGCCCCGAAGTCTGTAAAATGGGGAGATGGGCCAGTTATCGAGCGCGGCGTCTGGTGCCGACCTGACCGCTTGTTCCCCGCCATCCTCGCGCCTTCCAGGGATGTCCCGAGGAGGGGGCAGCCAGCGGCAGCCCCCGGGAGCTCCCACACACGCCACGGCGGCCGCGGGGCCACGGAGTGGACGGCGTCGCGCTGCAGCTCCTCGCTGCCGTACCCTGTTCAGGAAGGGCCCTCCTTTAGCACGGAGCGCCCTCGGAAGGGCCGCGGTGGCTCGGGCCGGGAAGCGCCCAGCTCTTGGTCCCGGCTCAGGTGGCAATCAGGCTCACGGGACAGTCCCACGGCGTCTCTGAGCTGGCATCGAGTCCCCGTGATAGTCTCTCTCTCCCTCTGCCCTCCTCCCCTGTCTCATTCTCTCTCAATAAATAAGTGAAATCTAAGGGAAAAAATACCCTCCTTTACACTCGCTGGCGACCCCTCGGAGCCCGTCGGGCTGGCCCTCGGCGTCCCCGGGCGTCTCTCGTGACGGCTGTCCCTGGAGGGCTGTCTCCCCAGCCTGTGGATGTTGTCCCGTCGGAGGGTTTTCTGCAGACTGTCTTTATTGGGATCCCTTTTCCCTAACCCCTGCCACCATTCTGTCTTTTGATTGACTGTCTCGCCGATTCACATCTAGTACAGTAAAACTGACTTTGTTTTGCCGTTTCTCCTGACTGTCTTGTCTTATTTCTGTTTTCTCTACTCCGCAATGATTGCCTGCCCTCGATGAAATACATCATTTGTGTTTTAACTTCCTTTTCTTTATTTTACGTACTCTTTTTGCAAGTTACTTTCTTACAAAAAAATGTTTGCTTGTGGGGATTAAGATTAGCATTTTAACTTATAACAAATGGGCTTTAAATAACCCAACTTAATTTCAGTAATATCCAGAGCTTTTAACCCTGTGTAGCCCCATTCACTGCTATATTTTGTGACATTTTCATCACACAAAAATCTTTATACATTGCGTATAATAATATCCGATATAAATACCAGATTAAGGATGTTTCTTAATGGAGGTGCCTTTTACATCAGAAAAAAAGTTACAAACAAAAATACATTTATGCTGTTTTCTTCTATTTCCGAATATAGCTATGTCCTAGGGACCTGAGTCACTGTCGGCTCGCCTTTAATTTCAGCCTAAAGAACTCCTCGTAGCACTTTTAATTTTTTAATTTTTTTAAAAAATATTTTATTTGTTTATTTGACAGAGAGAAACACAGCGAGAGAGAGGGAACACAAGCAGGGGGAGTGAGAGAGGGAGAAGCAGGCTTCCCGCCGAGCAGGGACCCCGATGTGGGACTCGATCCAGGACTCTGGGATCATGACCTGAGCCGAAGGCAGTCGCTTAACCAACTGAGCCACTCAGGTGCCCCTAAGTTTTTAAATTTTTTTACTTCCTTATGTGGAGGGGGTGGCTCAAATGGGGAGGAGGGGCAGAGGGAGAGGGAGAAACAGGCTCCCCACCAGGCATGGAGTCCGATGCAGGGCTCCATCCCATGGCTCTGGGATCATGACCTGAGCCGAAGGCAGGTACTTAATGGACCGAGCCACCCAGCCCCCTCCATTTGGTATTTTTGTAGGCCAATTCTGCTAGCCTGGAATTATTCCTGTTTTTTATTTATCTGGGAATGTCTGAATTCTCCTTTGCTGTGCGGGCTGCCTTTGCTGGAGATAGAATTCTGGATTGACCGGGACCCGTCCCGGCACGCCTGCTGATCTCCGCGTTCTGATGGGACATCACTTCGGGGCTGGTCCCCTGCCCGTGAGGACTCGCTCCTCCCTTGGGGCTTTCAAAGTTCGCTCTTTGACTTTACTTTCAGACGTTTGGTCATGTTGTGTCCAGGCTTCTGGGGACTTATGGGTATGTTCTCACCACATCTGGCACGTTTTCCGTCCTTTCTTCACATAGAATTCCTGCCCCTCTCTGTCACTCCTCTCCTTAGGGCATGTCTACTATGCTAGTGGCCTCATGGAGCCCCACAGGCCTTTGAGACTGACTGACTTTTTCTTCCTTTTTGTTCGTTTCTCCACGGGCCTTCCTCGCCGACTCTCCTCGGCTGCCTGATATGTGCTCCTGACCTCTTCTGGGAAACTTCCAGTTTGGGGTACTTTTCAACTCGGTAATTTCTAGTTGGTTCTGTTTTGCTCACTTATATCTCTTTACTGATATTTTCTATTTGGGGAGAGTCCCTTCTCATACTTTGCTTTGTTTAATGTGGTTTCTTTTAGGTCTTTGAAAAGATTTCAATAGCTGATTTTAAGTCTTTTTCTAGCAATTATAATCTCTGGGGTTTCTCAGAGACAGTTTCTATTGACTCCTTTTTGTTCTGTGTATGAGCCATAGTTTCTTGTTTGTTTGTATTTATAATGATGCCTTTTTTTTCTGACAGATAGAGAGAGAGATCCCAAGTAGGTAGAGAGGCAGGCAGAGAGAGAGGGGAAAGCAGGCTCCCCACTGAGCAGAGAGCCCAACGCTGGCCTCAATCCCAGGACCCTGAGATCATGACCTGAGCCGAAGGCAGAGGCTTTAACCCACTGAGCCACCCAGGTGCCCCAATGATGCTTTATTGAAAATTGGACTTTGGGGGCGCTGGGGGTGGCTCAGTTGGTTGAGCGACTGCGTTCGGCTCAGGTCATGATCCCGGAGACCCGGGATCGAGTCCCACATCGGGCTCCCTGCTCGGCGGGAAGCCTGCTTCTCCCTCTCTCGCTCCCCCTGCTTGTCTTCCCTCTCTGGCTGTGTTTCTCTCTGTCAAATAAATAAAATCTTTAAAAAAAATGTTAATAACTAACTAAATAAAAGAAAATAAAATTAGACTTTTATTTTTTTTATTTTTCACAAAAATTGGACTTCTAAAATAATATAATGTAGCAGCCTGGGGGACCAAATTGCCCCTTTCCCCAGGGAGACTGCTTTCTGTTTGCTGTTCCCGCCGCCGTTGATTCTGTTCCCTGGAGTACCCCTGTTAGGTCGACCTGCTGCGTCCCCCGTGGCCCCGACTTCCCTGACCAAACTGTGGTGAGCTAACGTCTGGACAGGGATTTCTCAAGCCTCCGAGAGCAGTAAGCCCCCTGCGTTTATCAAGGGCTCCGGGAGGCGTTGGGGTGCCACAGCCCGTGAGTCCGCCGCACCTGCCGCACCTGCCCACCCGCCCACGCGCGCGCCGGGCTTCTGGAATCCCAGGGTGTGTCCGAGATTTTCTTTATTTCTTTCCACTTTTTAATGGAGAGGACGCTCACCTAACGGACAATAACCATCCACAAGCGTCCGTTCAGCGGCCCCGAGCATACCCACAATGTTGTAGGACCAGCACTCTCCCCAGCTCCAAAACGGTGTCGTGGCCTCCCGAGAAATGAGGTCTAGCCACGAAGTAACCCTCCCTCGCGTTCGCACGCGCCCTCTGGTAACCGGGAAGCCGCTGGAAAGGCCTGTGTGGGGCCGCCGTCCGGCCGCGCCCCGGGAGCCAGACCACAGCTGGCCTGCGTGTCCGCCCCGCTTCACCGAGGCTCGCCGCGCGTGGCCGGCTCGGGACTGGGCTTATGTTGGATAGCCCTCCACAGTGCGCACACGCGTCTGGACTGTGTACCCCCTCCTCCGGTGCTGGCCTCCGGGCCGGCCCCCTCGGGTCGTGTCCTTGGGGCCCCGCGCTGCGGTCACCGCGGCCCCTAAGCTTCTTCGGGGCGCAGGGCTTCTCCCTCCTCCCGGGTCAACAGTCGGGGTTGGAACCGCCGGCCCCGCGGCCCTCTGTCCCCCGCAGCCCGGTGCGGGTCTCACTCTCCCACACCTGCTGCTGTCCTATGGGGAAGACCCTCCCAGGGGTAGGAGGTGGGATCTCACTGCAGCGAGCAAGGGCGCCGCGCAACCTTCACGTGCTTCTCGGTTATCTGTGCGTCTTCTTGGGAGAAATGTTGATTCAGCAAGTTCTTTGCCCATTTTAAAACTGTTGGCATTTTCAAAGCTCCCTATGGACATCTGATCCCCCAGGCCTTCCTCTTAAGCTTTCTGGTTACCTTATTGCTCACCCTGCATACTCTATGACCTCAAGCAGCCGTGATGTCAGACAATGTCCCTTCATTTATTTCTTCTCTGATCCACTTTCTTTTTGGAGATTAAAGTTTCTAACCTATATAGTTTTATTTCTTTTTCCAAAAAGAGTTTATTTACTTATTTATTTGTCAGAGAGAGAGAGAGAGAGAGAGAGAGAGAGAGAGCGCCAGCACAAGCAGAGGGAGGGGCAGAGGGAGAAGCAGGCTCCCCGCTGAGCAAGGAGCCCGATGCAGGACTCCGACCCGTGACCTGAAAGGAAGGCAGATGCTTAACCAACTGAGCCACTCAGGCGTCCCTATATAGTTTTATTTCTGCCTGAAAATTTTCTTCTAACATTTCTTATAGGGTAGGTCTGCTAAAAAACAAATTCCTTGCTTTTGCTTGAGAAAAAACATTTCATTTCACTGGAATTCCAGGTAAAAGGGCTTTTTCTTCTTCCAACATTGTAAACATTTCACCCCACTGCTTGTTAGCATGGTGTCAGAGCCGACGCTTGGTGCAATGCTTTGATTTTCTATAGATAGGGCATATTGGTTTAGGTATTAGTTTTTAAATCTGGCTTTTTTCCATATCTTTGCACTTTGAATCTGATATGTCTTCGGGTGGGTTTTTCCCAGCATGAAATATCCCACTGGTGGCGATTCTCCTCTTAAAGTCTACATGCTCCAATATCACTAAAGGTATACCGGCAAACTTTGGATCAGTGTCCCCTGAGGTGTGATTTCCATTTCATAAAATTCAGTCTCCTCTTACCTCAGACTATGTGTCTCACAAGAAGAATAAAGGCTTTTATTTCAAATCAGCTCTAGCATTCAGTGGATTCAGTCCAAATAAGTCTCACACGTTATCGTTTGGCTTCTTTGACTTGCGCTTCTCTTTAACCCCCTTTCTCCCTTTCTTTAAACAGACGACTCGGGATTCCACTTTCGCCCTCCGACGGCTCCCGGACTTCCGGTGCCTGACCCGCGCTGCTCGGAGGCCCAGATGTATCAGCGCCCAACAGGCGCAGTCACGGAAGGGCGCCCTGGCAACAAAGCACCTGAAAAATTCCACCGCCTATTACCTGCCCACCTGCACCTTCTTTTCCTTGCATTTCACTCCTATATGTGCATCTGCTGTTCATACTGTCTCCACAAACTCGGATTTTCTTAATTCTTTTTCTGTCTCACTGGACGGCTGACTATTGAGTGATACATTGCTATGTATCTCTTTAACTATTTTATCTTTCATTACCGGTTTCTAGATTAAATCTGCTCTGATCAAAGGACGTACCATCAATTATTTAAATATTTGAAATTGTTTTATCTTTGCTGAACACTCGGCAACTGCAGGATTGTGAGCGCTCCATGCTCTCCAGTGCTCACACACCTAGAACACGCACGGCCGTGGGTGTCGGCACGAGCCTGGGTAAGGGGTCTCAGACTCCGCAGCCCAGGAGAACATGTGCACGTTGGTGTTCACGAAGCTGACTAGGTCGATCATCTCATTGTTTCATTCAGATGTGCAATGATGTTACTGAATTTTTACGTGTATTTTCTTCCCTATTAAATTGGTTTTACCAGCCTTGAGGGATTTGTGTTAAATATTTACCCTGTGGCGATGTTTTCATTTATTTCTTGTTGTGTTCCTGTCCAATGTGTGTGTGTTAAAGTCACATATTTGGACTTTTAAATGAGGAACTTCGTCAACTGACATTTAATATAATTATTGATATTTTTGAATTATAGTTCTCATATTCTAATTTTTCACATTTTATTTACTGTTTCAGCTTCTATTTTTTAGCTTCTATTTTTTAAAATATTTTATTTATTTACTTGAGAGACAGAGAGAGCACAAGTATTTATTTATTTGAGCTAGAGACTGAAAGAGCACAGAGGGAGAGGGGAAGCAAACTCCCGTGAGCAGGGAGCCCGATGCCCCCAGGACCCCAGGATCATGACCTGCGCCAAAGGCGGATGCCCAGTGACTAACACCCCTCCCCGGCCGGCGCCGGTAGCTTCTTCTCTGAAACCTGCTTTTAGTAGCTGTTGCAGAACATGCCACTTCAAGGAAGCCCTGGGGCTCGGGGAGACAGGCACCCACTGAGCTGCGGGTCAGCGGCCGCGCCCTGCCTCCCGTCACGGCCGCCTAGGGCCATGCCACCTTCCGCAAGCATGCTTCTGGCTGGAGTCAGGTTGCTGAAGGCCAAACCCCGCATGGAAACCTTTCAGAACGCTGCTCACTTCACATTCAGTGACTTTTCCATTGGCCAGAACGTGTCCTGTGGCCAGGCCTGATGCCCAGGACAGTCCCTGACCAAGGGCCCGGCTGTGAGGCCCAGGCCACGTGCTCACCGGTTCCCCTGACCTAGGGTCCTCTTGCCTCTGTGTCCCGAGCCCGCCACTGCCCTGCCTGGTCATTACGGAATGAAAGCCACTCTGCTGCGTAAACCCCTGTCAACATTCTCTGTCTCCAGAGGGTTGAGCCCAGATCACGAGATCCCCGAAGAGTAGCAGGGAGCCAAGGCCGATGCGAAAGCAGAGACTGCTCAGTGTCCCACACACCGACGCCGCGGCGAGATGCGGAGAGAGAGCGTGACCTTCACAAACACTGTATAGGCGAGGGTGGCAATCGGCGGGGAGCTGTGGGCGGCTTCTCCCATTCGGCCCAGCGACAGCTGCGGAAGGCAGGCCATGCTTGCATGCAGTGTTCCTGGGGAGGCTTGAGCCGGGGATTTACACAGGTGGAGGCAGTCTTCATTCGGCCCTTTCACAGAGGGGGTCCGCTGCTCACCCCTCATCCCCCAGGAGGGGCAGCAGCCCGGGCCGAGGGCCCCTGTGCCTGCAGGCGTGTCCTCGGGCCCCCGCAGCCCTGGCACCCTGCCACCGTGCCGCTCGCCTCTGCGGGCTGCTCTCTGCTAATGCCATTTGCCTCCTGCCGGGGACCTGGAGGGTCCTGGAGGGGGACAAGGCCACCTGCTGCCCTGCCTGGCCGACACTTATGTCCTGGAACTATGGTGGAGGCCCAGTCAAAACTAGCATGACGAGGGCTAACGAGAAGGGGAAAGGCGGAGTGCTTTATTATGTGACATTTTAGACTTCGGCCTGTAAACTGGTTCGAGTAATAGTCTTCCTCTTTCCCACCTGTTCGCACTGACACGTGCAGCAAGTAACCCTAAAGCAAGAGGAACACAATGTGGTTTCTGAGATGTTTCCGGGGAAGGAAGGCCACTGAGTGCCTTGGGGCAACTTCTGAGGAACGGCTGGGTGAAGGGGACAGTTCACCACACAGCCAAAGTGTGGGCCACACTCGGGCCCCCGAGGGGCACTGGGGAAGGAGCGGCTGGGAGAGACCTTCATGCCTCGGGCGGGACCCATGTGGGCCTAGAAAGGTCCCACCAGGTGCCACAGGACCCGTGTAGCCTCTGTGCTCGTCCCCAGCCTCCTGCCTGCAGTGCCCAGTGCCGGGACTCGGGGGGAGGGCGGGGGGCTCCGGCCCAGCAGCAGCAAGCCCCGGCCTCCAGCACAGCAAGGGTTGTCTGGTGTGGGGGACACAGCAGTTCCGGCCCGGTGTGGGAGAGGCGAGGCTCCGCATGTGAATGAGCCCAGCTGTGAAGGGTTGTCAGTCTCAGCCAGCCTCCGGGTGGGGTCGGGACGTCTGAAGGAGGACACGCGATGGGGCCGGGACGTCTGAAGGAGGACACGCGACGGGGCCGGGACGTCGGAAGGAGGACACGCGACGGGGCCGGGACGTCGGAAGGAGGACACGCGATGGGGTAGGACCCAGTCTGAAGGAGGACACTTTTTCCTTGATCTTGTGGGGCGATGGACCCTGGAGTATCCGGCTTTTTCCTATATGATTGAATTTTAACAACAGCTGGGTTTCATAATCAGCACAAAAAATTCCGTGACATTTAATGATCCGCTCCTACAAGTCAGTAAGAGCCGACTCCAACACCTTCCTGCTCCAGGACAGCCGTCCGGCCACAGAAGGTGCTCCATATTGGGGACAGACATCTTAACATCTTTGATTTGCCCTGAGAGCCCGGGCAGGGGCTGAGCAACCCGTGTGGGACAGCAGTGCTGGCTGACACGGGGAGAGCGAACTGCCTGCTTAATCTGGAATGTTCTACCTCCATCCTCTAGCCCAGGCTCTGGCCCACTCAAAGCTCTGACTTGGGGGGTCTGGTGCAGCCCTGCTCGTGGGGGGCAGGTCTGCCTCAGAGTCACCTGGTGCCCCACGTCCCGCCCCAGCCAGCCCCGCCACAATGGCCCTTACCCAGAAGGCCACTGATCCAGAGTGAGGATGAGCCCACCACCATTTCTTTCTGTTCCTGTTACTGGACTGAGGAGTGGAAAATGCCTCCTGGGAGCGATCAGGGCCCCAGAGAACGGGATTTGGGGCAGGACTCCATTGAGAACTTAGCTCCATGTGCCCTCATGCACTAACTTTCGGCCGTTGTGTCATGTCTCATTCTCTTTGTCATTTTTGTCATTCTTGATCGCATTTTAATGCTTTTACACATTTTGGCTGGTGTTCACCTACACTGACAGGTGCACATCTTAGCTGTTCAATTTTGAAACCGGGAGGCACGCTCACACACTTGCCACGGTGCAGGGCATCCCAGGGTGGGATCCAGCTCTCCACGGCGTCCAAGAGTTGGTGTGTCCACTCCTGGGAGCGTCGTGCCTGTGTGAAACAACCATTATCATCATACAGAAAACCAGTGGGACGGGAAATGCCCAAAGCCCACCCTTCCACCGCGGCAGCAGATAAACTGGGAAAAATGATCTGAGTCAATGTCTTCAGACTCTGAGAAGTAGCAGGAGCAGACAGAAATCAGAGGAGGGCTTCATCAAGAAAAAAGTCGTGCAATCCCAGTACAGTGGTTTGTGGGATTTTTTTTTTTTTTTTTTTAAAGACTTTATTTATTTGACAGAGAGAAACACAGCCAGAGAGGGAACACAAGCAGGGGGAGTGAGAGAGGGAGAAGCAGGCCTCCCGCCGAGCAGGGAGCCCGATGTGGGACTCGATCCCGGGTCTCCAGGATCATGACCTGAGCCGAAGGCAGTGGCTTAACCAACTGAGCCACCCAGGCGTCCCGGTTTGTGGGATTTTAACGTACGCCGGCCCCACACCTCACACCCGGCTGGGCGGCAGCCTGCGCTCCGTCTCAAACTCTTCCCCGAGTTTACAGAGGAGGGGGCACCTCTTAAGTCCCTGTATGAGGCCAGCATCACCTGACACCAAAGTCAGAGAAGACTCTGGAAGAGGAGAAAACCACCGACCAGTCTGTCCCTTGTGAATACAGATGGAAAATACTCAACAGCTTACCGGTGATCTGACCTCAGCAACATACCAGAAACACTATACACTTTGACCAGATGGGATTTGTCCAAAGATGTAAGGGTGACTTTACGAGATAAAACACAATTATCATATTCCTCAAAAAGTTAAAAAAGAAATACCACGTGATGCAGTAATTCCACTGGAATTCCACTGAGTATTTACCCAAAGAGACTCAAAATCCTAACCCATCTCCACAGAACAAAGAAAAACCACGCGTGCTCATCCCAATTAGTACGGAAAACGTACTTGACACAATCCAACAATCTTTCACAATAAACACACACACACACCGGAACTGAAAACAGAAGGGAAACTCCTCAACCGGATGAAGGGCCTCTGTGGACGGTTCACAGCCGACATTATCCCCGCCCGTGAAAGACTGAAAGCTTCCCGCGAAGACGAGGAGCAGGATGGGGAGGGCCGCTTGCTCTGCGCGTGAGCATGGGACGAAAGTTTCCAATCAGGGCAAGAAGGCAAGAAGATGGAAGGGAGGGCATCTAGACTGGAAAAGACAAAAACTATCACTACCTCGTAATAGAAAATCTTGACAAATCACTGAAAAATATTAAAGGGGTTAGCAAAATGCAGGTGACAAAATCAATACACAAAAATCAGTAGCGATGAGCAACCCTATGCTAAAGCTAAGAAAACAATTCCATTTACAATAGTATCATAAAAAAATACTTTGTAAGTAATTTGAGTAGATGCCAGACTTGCTGTTGAAAACATTGCTGGAAGGGATCCAAGCGCCTGATCGACGGCCAGCCCCTGCGCACACCTGCACCTTCCGCGGATGGCCACACTGACGACATGATCTGCGGTCTCAATGCAGGGACCATCAAAGTTGCTGCGGGTTTTTTTCTTTCCCCAGAAATGGACAAGCTGATGTTAAAATTCACATGAAACTGTCAGGCCAAAACAATCTTGAAAAAAACAGAGCAAAGTTAGGGGCTTACACTTCCCGATTTCAAAACTGACTAGGAAGCTGCAGAAATGAAGATAGTGCCGCGCCGGCTTGAGACAGACGTGCAGACGAGCAGGAGGGACTCGGGGTCC
>PITA01029855.1:0-17322 GCA_004023965.1 Spilogale gracilis | reverse complement strand
AGTATTCCATTGTATATATGTACCACATCTTCTTTATCCATTCATCTGTTGATGGGCACCTTGGCTCTTTCCACAGTTTGGCGATTGTGGCCATTGCTGCGATGAACATTGGGGTACATATGGCCCTTCTTTTCACTACATCTGTATCTTTGGGGTAAATGCCCAGTAGTGCAATTGCAGGGTCATAGGGTAGCTCTATATTTAATTTTTTAAGGAATCTCCACACTGTTTTCCAACGCAGCTGCACCAGTTTACATTCCCACCAACAGTGTAAGAGGGTTCCCCTTTCTCCGCAGCCTCTCCAACAGTTGTTGTTTCCTGTCTTGTTAATTTTGGCCATTCTGACTGGTGTAAGGTGCTATCTCAGTGTGGTTTTGATTTGAATTTCCCTGATAGCTAGTGACGATGAACATTTTTTCATGTGTCTGTTAGCCATTTGTATATCTTCTATGGAGAAGTGCCTCTTCATGTCTCTTGCCCATTTTTTGATGTGTTCATCTTCTTTTTGGATGTTGAATTTGAGTAGTTCTTTATAGATCTTGGATACCAGCCCTTTGTCTGTAGTGTCATTTGCAAATATCTTCTCCCATTCTGTGGGTTGCCTCTTTGTTTTGTTGACTGTTTCCTTTGCTGTACAGAAGTTTTTATTTTGATGAAGTCCCAGAAGTTCATTTTCGCTTTGTCTCCTTTGCCTTTGGAGACGTGTCTTGAAAGAAGTTGCTGTGGCCCATGTCAAAGAGGTTACTGCCTATGTTCTCTTCCAGGATTTTGATGGATTCCTGCCTCACGTTGAGGTCTTTCATCCATTTCGCGTTTGCCTTTGTGTATGGTGTAAGAGAATGGTCTAGTTTCATTCTTCTATATGTAGCTGTCCAATTTTCCCAGCACCATTTATTGAAGAGACTCTTTTTTCCACTGGATATTTTTTCCTGCTTTGTAAAAGATGATTTGACCATAGATTTGTGGGTCCATATGTGGACTCTCCACTCTGTTCCATTGGTCTATTTATCTGTTTTTGTGCCAGTACCATGCTGTCTTGATAATCACAGCTTTGTAATAAAGCCTGAAGTCAGGTAATGAGATGCCCCCAGCTTTGCTTTTCTTCTTCAGCAATTCCTTAGCGATTCGGGGTCTTTTTGGTTCTATATAAATTTTAGGATTGTTTGTTCCAACGTTTTGAAGGATGTTGGTGGAATTTTGAGTGGAATGGCATGGAAAGTGTAGATTGCTCTGGGCAGTATAGACATTTTGACAATGTTTATTCTTCCGATCCATGAGCATGGAATACTCTTCCATCTTTTTGTGTCTTCTTCAATTTTTTTCATGAGTGTTCTGTAGTTCCTTGAGTACAGATCCTTGACTTCTTTGGTTAGGATTATTCCTAAGTATCTTATAGTTTTTGGTGCTATAGTAAACGGAATTGATTCTATGATTTCCCTTTCTATTTTTTGGTTGTTAGTGTATAAGAATGCAACTGATTTCTGTGCATTGATTTTGTATCCTGCCACATTACCGAATTGTTGTATGAGTTCTAGTAGTTTGGGGGTAGAGTCTTTTAGGTTTTCCACATAGAGTATCATGTCATCTGCAAAGAGAGAGAGTTTGACTTCCTCTTTGCCAAGCTGGATACCTTTTATTTCTTTCTGTTGCCTGATTGTTGTTGCTAGGACTTCTAACACTATGTTGAACAGTAGTGGTGAGAGTGGGCATCCTTGCCTTGTTCCTGATCTCAGAGGAAAGGCTGTCACTTTTTTCAGGTGAGAATGATATTCACTGTGGGTTTTTCATAGATAGATTTTATGAGGTTGAGAAATGTTCCCTCTATCCCTATACTTTGAAGAGTTTTGATCAGGAACGGATGTTGTATTTTGTCAAATGCCTTTTCTGCATCAATTGAGAGTACCATATGGTTTTTCTCTCTTCTCTTATTGATTTGTTCTGTCACGTTTATTGTTTTGCGAGTGTTGAACCACCCTTGCATCCCTGGGATAAAACCTACCTGATCATGGTGGATAATCCCTTTGATGTATTGTTGGATCCTTTTAGCAGGGATCCTGTTGAGAATCTTGGCATCCATATTCATCAGCGATATTGGTCTGAAGTTCTCCTTTTCGATGGGGTCTTTGGTTTGGGGATTAGTGTGATTATGGCTTCATAAAAAGAGCCTAGAAGTTTTCCTTCCGTTTCTGTTTTTTGAAAGGGCTTCAGGAGAATAGGTGTTAATTCTTCCTTGAATGTTTGGTAGAATTCCCCAGGGAATCTGTCTGGGCCTGGACTCTTGTTTTTGGAGAGGTTTTTGATCACTGCTTCAATCTCATTACTAGATATAAGTCTATTCAGATTGTCAATGTCTTCCTGTTTCAGTCTTGGTAGTTTATAGGTTTCTAGGAATGTATCCATCTCTTCTAGGTTGTTAAACATATTGGCATATAATTGTTGATAGTAATTTTTGATGATTGTTTCTATTTCCTCAGTGTTAGTCGTGATCTCTCCCCTTTCATTCATGATTTTATTAATTTGGGTCTTCTCCCTTGTCTTTTGGACTAGTTTGGCCAATGGTTTATCAATCTTATTGATTCTTTCAAAGAACCAGCTTCTAGTTTCATTGATGCATTCCACTGTATCTCTAGTTTCTGATTCATTCTTCTCTGCTCTAATCTTTATTATTTCCGCCTTGTGTGGGGGATTGGTTTAATTTTTTGTTGATTTTCCAGTTCTTTAAGATGTAATGAAAGTTGGTGTATTCGGGATTTTTCAATTTTTTTGAGTGAGGCTTGGATGGCTATGAATTTGCCCCTTAGGACTGTCTTTGCTGTATCCCGTAGGTTTTGGATTGATGTATCTTCATTCTCATTGGATTCCATGAAGTGTTTCAGTTCTTCTTTGATTTCTTGGTTGATCCACATATTCTTGAGCAGGATCGTCTTTAGCTTCCAAGTGTTTGATTTTCTCCTGAACTTTTTATGGTGGTGAGTTCCAGTTTCACAGCATTGTGGCTAGAGAATATGCAGGGAATAATTTCAATCTTCTGGTATCGGTTGAGCCCTGATTTGTGACCTAGTATGTGGGCGATTCTGGAGAAAGTTCCATCTGCACTCGAGAAGAATGAGTATTCTGCTGTTTTAAGGTGAAAAGTTCTGAATATATCTATAAGGTCCATCTGGTCCAATGTGTCATTCAAGGCTCTTGATTCTTTGTTGATTTTCTGTTTAGATGATCTGTCCATTGCTGAGAGTGCTGTGTTAAGATCTCTTACACTCAGTGTATTTGCATCAATATGATTCTTTATTTTGTTTAACAGTTGGCCTATGTAGTTGGCCGCTCCCATGTTGGGGGCATAAATATTTACAATTGTTAGATCTTCTTGATGCATAGACCCTTTAAGAAAGATGTAATGTCCATCTATGTCTCTGACTACAGTCTTTAGACTAAAATCAACTTGTCTGATATGAGAATCCCTACCCCGGCTTTCTTTTGGGGTCCATTGGCATGAAAGATGGTCTTCCATCCCCTAACTTTCAGTCTGGAAGTGTCTTTAGATTCCAAATGAGTCTCTTGTAAACAGCATATGGATGGGTCCTGTCGTTTTATCCAGTCTGCAACCCTGTGTCTTTTTATTGGAGCGTTTAGGCCATTCACATGGAGAGTGATTATTGATAGATACGTTTGTACTGACATCATGTTGCCTATGGAGTTCATGTTTCTATAGATTACCTCTGTAGATTTCTGTTTTGTGTCGCTCTTGGGTGCTTTTCTCCTCTAAAGAACCCCTCTTAGCATTGCTTTTAGTGCTGGCTTGGTGGTTGCATAATCTTTTAGACCATGGCAGTCTTGGAAGCTCTTTATTTCTCCTTCCATTTTGAAAGTCAACCTTGCTGGATACATTATCCTTGGTTGCATATTTTTGTCATGTAACTTCCTGAATATGTCTTGCCAGCCCTTTCTGGCTTGTCAGGTTTCTGTGGAAAGGTCTGAGGATATTCTGATGGTCCTCCCTCTATAGGTAAGGGATCCCTTTCTCCTAGCTGCCCTTAAGACATATTCTTTGGTTTTATGATTCAAGAATTTTACTATTATGTGCCTGGAGGTTTTTCTGGCCTCATTGATCTTGGGGGGTGTCCTCTCTGCTTCTAGGACATGAACATTTGTTTCATTCCCCAGATTTGGGAAATTTTCATCCATGATTTGTTCAACATTATTTTCTAGGCTTCTCTCTCTCTCAATTCCTTCGGGGATTCCAATAATTCTGATATTGGAGCATTTCATGGCATCATTCATTTCCCTTATTCTGTTTTCTTGGGATTTTAGCTGTTTGCTCCAAGACTTCTCTTGCTCCTCCTTCTTAATCCATCTGTCTTCTAAATCACTGATACGATCTTCAGCTTCACTTACTCTGCCTGTTAGCATATTTAAATTAGATTGCATATCATCTATAGCCTTTCTAACCTCGGCTTTCACTTCTGTTACTATGACTTCCACTTTGAGACTAATGTTCTTTTCTAAATTAACTATTGCTTGGACTATTGCTGCCCTGAATTCCATTTCTGTCATATTGTTTATGTTCATTTCCAGTAATTCTGTGACCGAGATTGCAGTCTCGGGATTCTTCTTCTGTTGGATGTTCCTTCTCGGTGTCATTGTGGCGAGGAGTGGTTGAGGGGGTGTATGGCTAACTATATCAGCCACTATCTAGATGGATTGGTCATTGGAAGGTTTTGGAGCAACCAGAATTCACCACCGAAAAGGGAGGAGAAAGAAAAAAGAAAACAGAAGAGAGGAAGCAAGAAAAGAAACCCCTGCCAGAGTGGGGCCCGGTGGTAGTATTTATATGGTACAAAACTGTTACAGGGTAAAGAAAAGGGTTATCAAGGGTGAATGAAGAGATCTAAAAGCAAAGCCCAACCCATATGACCCCCAAGACCAGTATTTATATAATACAAAAGCAAAGACAATTACACAGACACACTGACAAACTATAATGGGAAGGTGGGGGGCAGACACTCCTTGTGGGCAAGGAATGCGTTTCAGACGTTCCTGAGTTTGTCTTGTTATTATTGTTGGAGGAGCCCACTTTCAAAAGATATAGGGAGATTAGAACTGGTTGTATATAGGGGTAATATTGAATAGGGATGTGGGATTGACTTGAGGCTTATCACTACATGTACACGTAAAAGAGAGAATAAAGGAAAGAGGAAAGAAAGGGAAAAACAGAGAAAGCAAACAGGGAAAAAGGAGGCAACAACAAGGGCACAAAATATAGGAGTGTGTTTGAAAAAATTTCAAGGTAAAAAAAATGTTATGGGGTGTTGTATTGAGTATCACGTGATAAAAAGGGGGTTAAAATTGAAAGAAAAACCATGAGAATGTATTTTTAAGCTTGGAATGGAAGCTTTCAAAGTAAAAATAGAAAAAAGTTTAAAAAAGTAAATAAGGTGTAAAACTATCAATAAGTTGTAGGGCTTTTGGTACTTTTATTCAGTGCCAGGGGTTTAATAAATCGCCTTTCCCCTGATTTGGGGTTTTGCAGTTTGAGTGTTGTCCTCCTGAGCTTCTGGCTTGCTTTCTGGGGGCGGGGACTGTGGCGTAGTTTCAGTCCTTCTACCTGGGCTGTATCTCTCCGCCCCCTTGCTAGAGGCTGGTCTCCAGGGTAACCAGGTTATCAGGTTACAGTTCTCTGGTGGCGGAGGGTTCTTTTATGTCCTTTTTCAGCTGCTGAGGAAGTCAGGTCAGAACAAGATGTTTGCGCCCAGACCTGCTTCCCAGAGAGAGCCTCTACACAGAGAGGGGCTCTTTCCCACCTCCTGGTTGGCAGCCTGTCACAGCCTGGCACATGCAGAGGCTGGATTGATCACTCCCGCACCTCAAAACCACAACACCTTTTGGATCGCATGACCTTGTCTGTGCCCCGGGAGCCGAGGTCTCTCCGGTCCCACGCAAGTCTGGAAAATCGCCTTCCCTAGGGGGTCCGCGCCCAGCCCATGGGGTGGAGAGAAGCGGGAGAGAAAGGCAGCGGCGGAAAAATAGAATTCACGCCCGCCAATCTCACTGAGATCCCCTGTGCCGCGAAGCCCTGCTTTTCTGGCTTAAGCAGTGGGGGGGTAGACTCCGCACCCCAGCCCCTCTAAGTTCCCTGGAGCTGGGGGGCACTTCCTCTCCCTGCAGATTCCCATCTCCCTGCTGCCGCGGAGGAAAAACTGATTTTGCACCTCACAGGGCACTCTCTGTCCCTGCGGGTCCCCGTCTCCCCGCTCCGGTGGCGGCGGCAGCGGCAAAAGAAAAGTCTCCTTTTCTTGCCGCGGGCTCTGCTGCACTCCCGTTTCTGTTTCGCCCCGATTCAGACCGTAATCTGCTCTTATTCCTCACTCACAGAGCTCTTTCGTGTTGGGGTGTTTGCTTTCAATGGTTCAGCTCTGCGGGCTTCCTCCCCCACTCCCCTGTCTCTGTGGGCAAGCCTCTGGTCCCTCTCACTTGTTTCTACCTTTTTGCGGATGGTTTTTGTCTCCAGAAGCGCAAAATATCACCTATCAGGCTTATTTCTTGGGTGCTCACAGTGGTCCTGCAGTGTTCCTTTTGCTGGAATTGAGTGCACTTTAGAGAACTCCCTGAAATGCGGTCACCTGGTCTTCCGCCATCTTCTTCTCCCTCATAAATAAAATCTTAAAACAAAAAACAAAAAAGTATATAAAGGAAATTTACCAACAGTACTCAACCAGTTCACATGGGAAGATTTTTACTCTGCATCTTCTTTGGCTCCCAATAGAAGTGATAATTTAGTTTTAGAGATTGTGGATTAGTTGAGGCAAAGTTATTTTGAATTTGGTAAGTTGATTGTCCATTTATATGGTATTCTTTAACACATTCTTTAACATTTTTCCCAAATGATCTGGAAAGTAGCAACTACTTTTGGAGTTCTGTGATTCAGAGATTTTAAGTAATTTCATGGGCATGGAAGTATTTTTTAAACTATGGATTTCAGTACAAATGTAAAACATTATTACTGTTGAGGACCCGTTGACTTATCATTCATTAAAATTTCTATATATTAACCAAGTGCCTACTATACACTGAATAAAACTATACTTTCAGTTTTAAAATTGTCATGCTGAACTATTTAACTCATCCTCAGGTAGCTTCACAGGGATTTTACTATGTAACTTTTACATGATATTTGTAGGCTGAAAGTATAGAGTGACTTTGAAATATTATAGCCTTTAAAACCATCTGAATCGATCAGATATTTCAATTCTTCAGAATTTCAGTATCTTTTCTGCTAAGGCTATCTCTCTGACTCTCCCTGTATCTCAGGAGCAGGTTCTAGCATCAGATCAGTTTTGAGAATGTGTTTCTGTGTGAAACAGATATAAATCCTATCCATCAGGTTTCTGCTGGAAGTATGAAATCCACCCTAAACTTGATGACCAGTTCCTGGAAATTTAGATCCAGGTAATAGAGGTAATGCAGTCTTGCAGAGTATGTTATCTGGAGGACATAATCACAAACAAATGTGACCCAGCTGTGTCCTTTGTATCTGGGGAAATGTTGAAGGACAGGAAGTCCTGGACTGTCACCATAGTAAAAGAGTACCGAGTATAGGGTATGCATATGGGCATGTCCCATAAGCACCTCAAACTCACCATGGACAAACTGAACTCACCATTTCCCTTCCATCTTTTCCCCGTCCTCCACCCCCCAACCCATCTTTAGTGGATGGCACCACCATCCATGTAATTGCTCAGATCACAATCCAAATCCACAATTCGCCTTTGACTCCTCCCTTTCTCTTCCATCCAACTTGCAGATCCAGTTGATTCAATTGTTCTTGAGCTTCTCTCAGTTTCCATTCTGGTTCACCTTGAAACCACTTGTCTAAACAGAAGAATATTCCTTAGCAACAGTAGCAAGTTACTAAATTTGTCTCTAGTCAGCCCGTTTCCAAACCTTTCTCCACAGAACAAAATTATTCTAAAATACAAATAAGGTCTTTTCACTTCCTTCAAACTCTAGCCATGTTCCTTGTATGCCGGCTGTGCTGATTGACTTTCAGTTCTTTTAATATTGCATGTTCTACTTCTCACTGTGGGCTTTACATATGCTTTTTCCTACATGTAGAACACTCTACTGTTCCCCAGTTCTCCACTTACCACCTGCCCCTTCCATCCTTCATCCTCCACCTAATCTCCACTGTCCTTTCAGAATCATCTGATGATTATTCCTCCTTACAGAAAGTTTTCCAGTCTTCCAAACTCTGCCTCCAGAGTCTGAATTGTATACTTATTACAGGTCTTCACATTACACCAAATTTTTTGTCTCTATCCCCTACTAGCCTGGAAAGATCTGTGAAAGCAAGGACTCTATTCATGTTCCAGTTACCGGTAATGTCTAATATAATGCTTGGCACATAGTAGGTGCTCAAAAATAATTTTTGAATAAATGAATGCATGCATGAATGAATGATAAACAGCTATATAAATAAATATATACAAGAATGGGGAAGAAAGTAAAAGAAAGATTCCTAGATCCAGAAGACCAGATAGTCAGCAACCAAAATAAAGTCTTAAAATTTTTTTTTTCAGTTTGCATGGTTTTTAACAGGCCTTAAAAGACAAAAATGGACTCATGATTAGGATCTCTCTCTCTCTCTCCCCCCATTCCCTCCCTTTACTTTCACGTGTGTGTCTGTGTGTGCACACATGTGCTCACATGCACGTGCATGCTTATTAATGATACAGGGAGATGGATGGTGAGGAAAAAATCATTGGGAAAATCTGTTTCTCTTGACTGGACATTAGAAAGTGCTGAATAAATATCAGACAGGGACCCTGTTAACCCAAACTGGAGAGGAACAGTTGGACTTTGTCATTAACATCTCAGTGGCATAGTCTAAGACCAGTGCTGGACTATTAATGTTTTAGCTCAATATTTACTGAATCAATAACTTGAATGCTCCCTAAATTCTCCCTTGTGCCCTCTCAGTTTAGTTGGCATTGGCTCCCAAGCCTAGGTCAGAATTCACCCATTACTTTGTGTGGTGGCGGTAGATAGGTGAGGGGGACCTTGGGATCCAATAAGTTTACCATAAGCAAAAGGCAAAAGATGGGGAAGACCAGGCACATGTAATGATAGTCTATGTTCACTCAAACCATATGAAATCTTTGAAGTCTTCTATTTAGAAATAAAATATCTCAGACCTAAAGAAAAATAGCTCTTAAAAATTCTAGGTTGACACTACATAGAATATTCCTTCCTTCTTCCAGGTCTCTAGCATTCGAATCTGCCATACTGCAGCATAATTAAGAGTTTTAAATATTTTAAGCTTCTTCACTTTAACTCAAGACAGTGTGGAAGATAGGATTATGCCTCATGAAAATAATCCCCATCTTGACAGGTCTACACCATTCCTAGGGGTCATGAACACCACAGGTTTTCAAGAGGGAATTCTTAGCAATATAGAATGAGATTTTTTTTTTCGGTGAGAGATAATAGAAAAGGTCTTCTATAAGCATACAATTAAAAGAGTTCCATCAGGGGCGCCTGGGTGGCTCAGTTGGTTGGGCGACTGCCTTCAGCTCAGGTCATAATCCCGGAGACCCGGGATCGAGCCCCACATTGGGCTCCCTGCTCGGCGGGAAGCCTGCTTCTCACTCTTTCACTCCCCCTGCTTGTGTTCCCTCTCTGGCTGTGTTTCTCTCTGCCAAATAAATAAATAAAATCTTAAAAAAAAAAAAAAGAGTTCCATCAGAGCAGAAAGGAAGAAGAAAGGCATTACTTTTTGAGTGATTACCCATTATGTGTTAGACACTATTTGGGGGGACTTTGCATCCTTTATTTTATTATATTCACAGAAACCATGTGTGGAAGTCCTTAGTATCTCTGTTTTACAGATGAGGGCCTGGGGCTAGGAGAAGACAAGTGATTTCTTTAGTATTATCTTGCCTAATCCAAGATAGGATTCTATTTGGACCCAGGTCTGTCTGACTCAGAGTATGGCCTCTTTTACCATCCCACACCACTGTTAAAATATTATTTTGGTTTGATTAAAGACTGATTTTCTAGTTACAGAGGTGTAGGGCAAGGATGTTTCTTCTTCATCTAGACAGTAGCACGAGGGGCTTAAAAGCATGGGCTCTAGACCCAGAGTCTGTGATCACTTACTTTGTATTTGAACCTGAATGCATAGTTTAGTTTTTCTGTGCTTCAATTCCTTCAGGTGCAAGTAGGGTTAATAATGGTCCCAGAACAGTGAAGAGGGCTAAAAGACTTTGTACCTATAAAGAGCTTTGTATTATAAGTGCTTGATAAACATGCATGTTACAGTGGTCATTGCTATTGTTGTCAGGGGGCCTTTTCATAGAGGCAGAGCTAGACATAGAATAGGGACAATGCATAAGCCACCTTTGAAGCCACCTCCTAAGTTCCAATAATGGAGAAATGAGAATATTCCTGAACCAGATTTTTTTCTTTCTTGCCCATCTACATAGTGTTCAGCCCCAGCCAATGGCTGGGAAAGGTGGATACAGTTATTCACAGTTTGTGAGCCATTAAGAAAATGAAATCATCCTTTGCTTGGTCAGAGCAGTAAGAGTGCACCTATTTGCAGCTCCATGGGTGCAGAATCAGCAGCTTGAAATGGGAATATGTCTATGGCCTTAGGCTTTCTTAGGGAGAGGGCTGCTATGTGCCCCCCTTTGGAGCCATGTCAGGATAACAGAAACATTGAGGGTGGCAGGACAAGCAAGAGCAGACTGCTAGAGCATTTCAAGGGATTCAAGCAGAATTTTTTTAATAAATTCTAGTGAAAAGCCAGTCATCCATTCATATTTCAAGCATAGTATTGACTCTAAAGTACTGTAATACATCCAAATTGTAGCAGACAGCTTTATAGCTGGGTCTACAGGCTCTAAATACATTACGGAACATTCTGGTAAAGAAACAAAAGCTTGTTAATAAGTGATAGGAGCTTACATGGCCATCTAGCATCATACCCCCAAAATTGTTCTCTGCTCTCCTTTATTTTTTTTTTCAGAGTGAGCCATTTTGCCCTGAATACAGTTTGCAAGTCCAGTAGTTACTTCCTGATAGAAAGTTATTCCCATTTCAATCTCTGTGTGTCAAGCTCTTTCGATTAAAATAAACAAACAGAGAAACAGACAGAAAAACAAATGAAAATGAAGAAAAACCCAAGGAAGGAGCACCTGGGTAGCTCAGTTGGTTAAGTGTCAGACTCTTGATCTTTCTTTGCTCAGGTCTTGATCTCAGAGTGTGAGTTCAGGCCCTGAGTTGGGCTCTGTGCTGGGTGTGCAGCCTACTTAAAAAGAAAAATCCCAGGAGCATCAATTAATACAATAAGGGAGAAATAAGAAATTTTAAAATCACAAGGATTTTGCCTTCATAATTTTCTTTCATGGAGTCTGGGATAACATTAAGGTGTGGCTCTAGCAATCAGAAAATATTTCTCTCATGATTTGTGAGGAATTCTAGGTGGCTGTCCCTTTGGACTAGACATCCATTTAACATGAATCAACTGTCCTTTGTCTCTTTTGCCCTTACTTTCTTTGTCTTTTCTGTTTTGCCCCCGCTTCCAACTGACCTCCATTCTCCTTCTAGTCTCTAAGTTTTCTAGGAAAGACCTTAGTTGGCCCAACTCCTAAGCACCTGTACAGCTCACAAGATCCCAACTGTGCCTGCTCACATGCCTTCCCTGGACCTCAAGGTTCCTGCCCTAAACAGAGTCCTTGAGCTCTGGTCCCAGAAGCCATATCAGCCTTGTTCATTAGCAGGTGCTGAATAAGTTGGTTTCTGTGTGCTAGCGGCCTCCATGTTTACCCAGCACAGTACATGAACTAAAATTATTGTGACAATATAAGGGGCTGTTTTAGAAATTTTTAAACATCTTTACTAATATTCATTTAAAACATTTAAATTTTTATTGTACCTCTCAGAACAAAGTAATTTTTATTTATCGAATTTCTTTTTACTTCTCTAGAGATCAGCACATTTTTCCTATAAAAGGTCCAAGTGTAAATGTTTGGGCTTGGCCGCCTTTGCTGCAGCCATGCAGCTCTGCCATTTTAGTACAAAAGGAGCCACAGACAGAACATCAACAAATGGGCATGGCTTCATTTCCGTAATCTATTTTTACAAAAACAGACTGGTCCCTGATTTTTTTCAGTGCACCCCTGCAGTGCCCATTCACCCCCACCATACCCCTGCTCATTTCACACTTCTACATTTCCTTGTCAGCCATATCACAGAGCTCAGGGGGCCTGAGAATGACTTACTTCACAGAATTGCATGGGGGTTCCTCTGTGGCAAAGCCTCACAGGCTCTCTTAAGTGGAGACAAAACATAAATTTCCTAAAAGAGAATTGTTGCCTCAGAATCATCAACAAATGCTTGCATTTGGGGGAAATTTTTAGCATTATAAAATGAAGCGTTTTCTCCTAGAAATGATGAGAATGGCACTTCTGTCACACAAACATGCATATCTGCTTAGGCACAGATGTTTTGCTGAAAATCAAAATTATAATATTCTCTCCTGCCAACCCTGTAAGATGCTTGAATGATAATGGCAGGAGTAAGGTGTGGGAATATAGGAAATAGAGTACATCCTGCTACTAACAACTCTTAGCTCCGTTCTTCTCTCCAACAAGGGAGTTCTTTCTTGAGCCACTCTATCCAAAATGTGGCTGTCATTTCTAGGTCCTGGGGGGATGCTAGGACCCTTTTACCTTTCAGAAAACAAACCTTAAAATAATCCCAAGATATGAGACTGTTCTTCCCAGATGGTAGGTCTGTGAACAGTGCCTATGGAGTTGTAATGGGATGCAGTTTATTCCAGGAATGAACTACTTATTCTAAGTCTTCCAAAAATTATTCTTCTTTAAAGTTTGCCTTTCTTTGGTGACTATAAACTTCCTATCTGTCATAAGTGATGAGTGCAATATTTGATTCTAACAGAAATGAATCTTTGCTGTGCGTAAGACCAGGAGAAGATTCCGATGTATTTCAGTGGGTGTGGACCTCCTCGCTGAGCTGTCTCAAGAGGATAGCAATAGGAGATCCGTAATTTCTGCACATCGCTTCCTTGGGGGCATGAACTTCCCAGTAGTCTTAGATTTTTCATAATTGCTGGTTTCATCCAGGAATATCAGTGTGTGAACATTTTCTGGAGGTAATCAACTGTGTGAGTGGCAGGGACATTGAGGGAAAGAGGAAAGAAGAGAGTGTCCTTCTATCCCTTCAGCATTATTGTTAGATCCTACGTGTCTCTTCTTCTTTTGTTTCCTCATGTATAGCAATTTCCTTACTGTAGTCCAGGTAATAGTGGTTACATGGACTAGGCTAGGTCATAACACACCTACTGTTCTTACCGATGTTAGTGAAATTTAAGAAGAGATATTTAATTAACAGAAGGGGTTTTTTTTGTTTTGTTTTTTAAATTTTTAAAAAGATTTTATTATTTATTTATTTGACAGAGAGAGAGAGAGAGATCACAAGTAGGCAGAGAGGCAGGCAGAGACAGAGGAGGAAGCAGGCTCCCTGCTGAGCAGAGAGCCCGATGCGGGCCTCGATCCCAGGACTCTGAGATCACGACCTGAGCTGAAGGCAGAGCTTTAACCCACTGAGCCACCCTGGCACCCTAATTACAAGAAGGTTTTAAACAGAGTCATCCATCGAAGAGTAAAATTCATGAACACTAAGAATGCCGCGATAATCCTAGTCTAGAAGACATGTAAGTGGGTGGTAATGGGGTACACTGATCTGCCTTTGCTGGGTCCCTCCAAGGAACTTGACTGAGTATGTTGCCTGTAGGTTCAAGAATACACATTCCTGATTTCTCAAATGTCCTGATAGTCTGTTGTATGTGCCAGTTCAGAGTCCAAACTGGGTACATTCACATTATGTTATTTTTCCAGACTTTCTGGAACAACACAGAACAAAACAGGAGCAAAATAAAAATGAAACAATCAGTAAAGTGTAAGGAGCTTGCAGATTAAAGTGAAGACAAATAACTAGCAGAAGGATTGCAAGGCAGTGTGATAGTGGATCCAGGAGAGATTCCTCCATTGCCTCACCCATGAAATGCATTGGGGGTAGGAGGTAAGGGAAAGCTTCCTCCTCATGGAAACTTGATATCTAAACGATATACTTCTGGTTTGGTGGGTGGCATGAGAGAGACAAAGGACATTCCAGGCAGAAGGAATAACATAGTTACCTGGGGTTGAGGAGGAGGATGGAGAACTGGCAGCAGGCCTGGAGCAGAGCATGTACAAGGCAAAGACAAGAGAAAAGACATTGGTTCATAGAAGCCCAGACCATGAAGGATGAGCACCTACCACCCTCACATCCCGTCCCTCCTCGCATCCCCTCCCCACGCTGGTTTGTTCTTTCTCCTCCTGCAATGGTAGTCTCATCCCATTTTCATTTAGACTAAAAATTTTGAAGCTGTGCCTGGTCTTCTATTTCCCTTTCCTATCCCACACCAGTTCTGTGAGCAGAGCTAGGAGTCTTAGGGACTTTACTTGATGTATTCATCCATCCTTATTTTATAAAACCGACTTATTTTTGAGGGACTTACCATACATAAATTGCAAGATTTGGGGGAAATAAACATGAATGGAGCAGATAAAGAAGCAAGACAGCTTGAACTTTGGCACCAGACACAATTAGGTTGGTTTCTTGGTTCTGCCTTTCACGTTCTAGCTTTGTAACCTTGCGGAAGTTCCTTGCAGTCTCCAGACCTTTGAACATGGGCAGAAAGAAGCTAATTATGTGTTCCTCAGAGTGCCTGCCACAGGGTCATTAACCATTAAATGGAAGTTTCTATGTCCTCACTTTCCATCCCTAGTTTCCATTTCTCTTTTGGAAGTTCTTTTAGTGCATTTTTAAACGTGTATTGCCTCTTCTGTTTGATTTTGTGCTCCTTGTGGACCACGACTACATGTTAGGTTTTTGTTTGTTTTTTTCTTTTAACAAAAGACTTTCTTGGTTTACGTTTCCACTTTTGCTTAGTTTTGGTTCACATGGAAGTCCTCTTTGGTGGGCTTTTGGGTGTCAAACAGAGGATGCATGGTTTCCCCTTAAGCTTCCTGTAGAGTAGGGAAAGAGGAGATCAGGAATAGAGCAGAGGAGACAGGACTGTAGCTTTTAAATTGTTGCATTTGAACCTCAGTTTCCTTATCTCTGAAAGGAAGATAAAAATGATTGTGATAAAAATGAGTACCCTGCCTGCAGGGTCATAGCTGGACATTTGTCCCATCTGTTTACAGTCTTAGCTCCACTCTGCCTGCAGGCAGGACAGCAGGGCTATCCCAAAATCCCCTGCAGCTGCATTCCAGGTTTCCTCCTGCCCTCTGTTCCTTCACCTACCCCGCCACCAGTCCCATTCTGTGGCCAATATCTTGTTTTCCTTCTATATAGTTGCTGTTTGGAATTAATGAGGTAGGAGGACAGCCTGCTTGGTGTGTAATCCCGACTTCGCCCCTACAAAGCATGTTTCATATTTCCCCTGCCATCTGTGGAGAATAGACCTAGAGTCAATTTTTACTATTTCCACCCCATCTCCAGATTAAGTTCCCACACTCAATAGTTTCCTATTCTAGAAGGATCAACTTTTCTGGAAGGGAGTGTGTGTATATATGTGTGTGTGTGTATGTGTATATGTGTGTGTGTGTGTGTGTGTGTGTGTGTGTGTGTGTATAAATTCCACCTTAATGATATAAGCAATTAAACATGTTTAAGAGAATATGAATTGGACACTTAATTTTGATAGCCTCCTGGAAGTGATTTCAGATACTTCTTTGTGCCATGACAGTAGCTTGAGTTGAAAATAGCTATGTTTTCTATCTTCTATATAACTTTATCTCATAAATGTCTCTACCAGCTATAATGAAAATAGGATTCTTTTTCTATTTGTGTAAAAAGTGCCATTGGATTTTTGATAGGGATTACATCAAATCTGTAGATTGCTTTGGGTAGTGTGGATTACTCAATTTGATGATGTCACTCTGCCCATAGCTCTGAAACACCACACTGTTTCATATTTATCTTTATATGTCTATGTCCATCTCACCTTCTAGATTAAAGGATTTATGGAATTCTACCTTGCTTATCTTTATTAGCCAAAGTATAAAGCTAGAGAAGTGTCTGATGTGGGAAGCAGGAGAAAATCCAATAAACAGAGATGATAACTTCCTTTCATCCTAAATTTTAATCCTGTTTAGAGATGATGTTTTTCTGAGTTATTTAATTTTCAGTGGTCACTCTATTAATGGATCTAAGCAGCACTTCTTTTTTGCTTTAGAAAAGCAAAGTTTCAACATCTTTAAAATGTTTACAATTTCTTAATGTGATACGTGATCCATATAGAGCATTGATCCGAATAGCCTCTAAAATAGCCTATTAATAGAAAATGTGAGATATTATAAAGTCACCAGGTTATGAGGCAACTACCATTAGAAATATAATTTGTTACTGTTCCCAAGAAGTGGGTGTATAGTGTGCTGTGGGAAGCCCCAAGGCAGAATACCCAGGTTGGTCAGGAGGCAGAAGAGAAGGAGAAACTGTGGGGAAGAGCATTTATGGTGGTCTTCACAGGAAGCAATGGGTGAAATAGTATAAGTAGTCCTAGAATTGGCTAGTTTGAAAAGTTTTAGCAGCTTCTGGGTAAAGGGGCTGTCCCTACATTTTCTGGTTCCTGGGCCTGGGGTGATGAAGGCGGGTAGACAGTGGTCCAAAGTGTGAGAACCCAAAAATAAAGTGGTTGGGGGTGTGAGCTCTGGATTGGTCAGTTTGTATTTGAAGATCATGTTCATGAGTTAGTTGCTTACTAGCTCCAAAATTGACTAACCCTAGGAGGAGACTCCCTCAGGATTGTTAAGGTTCAGATGTCAAAGCATCAGAAATAGAATACAAAAGACATGGTTATTACAGCATATGATGCTAAACATGAAGGCATGTAGACGAGACGGACAAGCACTGTTATAGGACAAAAACTGCTCTTATGGTATGGTTATAGGACATAGACTAAATCTAAATGCTCCACATACTTTTATTGAATATTACATACATAGACAGCACAGAGACTGGAGAATTCTCTAGAGACCTTAAAATTCTATTTAATTTGGGACGCCTGGGTGGCTCAGTTGGTTAAGCAACTGCCTTCGGCTCAGGTCATGATCCTGGAGACCCGGGATCGAGTCCCACGTCGGGCTCCCTGCTCGGCAGGAAGCCTGCTTCTCCCTCTCTCACTCCCCCTGCTTGTGTTCCCTCTCTCGCTGTGTTTCTCGCTGTCAAATAAATAAAATCTTAAAAAAAAAAAAA
>PITA01029854.1:0-17318 GCA_004023965.1 Spilogale gracilis | reverse complement strand
GGATTTATATGGTACAAAACTGTTACAGGGTAAAGAAAAGGGTTATCAAGGGTAAATGAAGAGATCAAAAAGCGAAGCCCAACCTATATGACCCCCAAGACCAGTATTTATATAATATAAAAGCAAAGACAATTACACAGACACACTGACAAACTAGAATGGGAAGGTGAGGGCAGACACTCCTTGTGGGCAAGGAATGCGTTTCAGACACTCCCGAGTTTGTCTTGTTATTATTGTTGGAGGAGCCCACTTTCAAAAGATATAGGGAGATTAGAACTGGTTGTATATAGGGGTAGTATTGAATAAGGATGTGGGATTGACTTGAAGCTTATAACTACATGTACACGTAAAAGAGAGAAGAAAGGAAAGAGGAGAGAAGAAAGGGAAAAACAGAGAAAGCAAACAGGGAAACAAGAGGCAACAACAAGAGCAGAAAATACAGGAGTGTGTTTGAAAAAATTTCAAGGTAAAAAAAAATGTTATGGGGTGTTGTATTGAGTATCACGTTGTGATAAAAAGGGGGTTAAAAATTGAAAGAAGAAAAACCGTGAGAATGTATTTTTAAGCTTAAAATGGAAGCTTTAAAAGTAAAAATAGAAAAAAAATTTAAAAAGTAAATAAGGTGGAAAACGGTATCAATAAGGTGTAGGGCTTTTGGTACTTGTAGTCAGTACCAGGAGTTTAATAAATTGCCTTTCCCCCGATTTGGGGTTTTGCAGTTTGAGTGTTGTCCTCCTGTGCTTCTGGCTTGCTTTCTAGGGGCGGGGCCTGCTGCGCTGTTTCAGTCCTTCTACCTGGGCTGCGTCTCTCTGCCTCCTTGCTAGAGGCTGGTCTCAATGGTAACCAGGTTTTCAGGTTACAATTCTCTGGTGGCGGAGCATTGTTCTTTTACGTCCTTTTTCAGCTGCTGAGGAAGTCAGGTTGGAGCAAGATGTCTGTGCCCAGACCTCCCTCCCAGAGAGAGCCTCTACACAGAGAGGGGCTCTTTCCCGCCTCCCAGTTGGCAGCCTGTCACAGCCTGGCAGGCGCTGAGGCTGGATTGATCTCTGCCCACGCCCCCGCTTGTCGCTTCACTCCCGCACCTCAAAACCACAACTCCTTTTAGATCGCACGACCTTGTCTGTGCCCTGGGACCCGCGGCTTCTCCGGTCCCACGCAAGTCTGTAAAATCGCCTTCCCTGGGGGGGTCCGTGCCCGGCCCACGGAGTGGAGAGAAGCGGGAGAGAAAGGCAGCTGCGGAAAAATAGAATCCACACCCGCCGCTCTTGCTGAGATCCCCCGTGCCACGAAGCCCTACTTCTCTGGCTTAAGCAGTGGGGGGATAGACTCTGCACCCCAGCCCCTCTAAGTTCCCTGGAGCTGCGGGGCACTTCTTCTCCCTGCAGATACCCGTCTACCTGCTGCTGCTGCGGAAAAACTGATTTTGCACGTCACAGGGCACTCTCTGTCCCTGCAGGTCCTCGTCTCCTCTGGCGGCGGCAGCAGCGGCGGCGGCAGAGGGAAAAAAAAAAGTCTCCTTGCCTTGCCGTGGGCTCTGCTGTGTTCCCGGTTCTGTCTCGCCCTGAATCAGACTGTAATCTGCTGTTATTCCTCACTCACAGAGCACTTTTGTGTTGGGGTATTTGCTTTCAATGGTTCAGCTCTGCGGGCTTCCTCCCCCACACCCCTGTTTCTGGGGTAAGCCTCCGGTCCCTCTCACTTGTTTCTATGTTTTTGTGGATGGTCTTTGTCTCCCGTGGTGATCCAGAAGCACGAAATATCACATTTCAGGCTGCTTTCATGGGTGCTCACAGTGGTCCTGTAGTGATTTTTTTTTTTGCTGGAATTGAGCTGACTTCAGGGAACTCCCTGAAATGCGGTCACCTGGCCTTCCGCCATCTCCTTCCCCTTGTCTTTTCTTTTATTAATGTGTTGTTATCCCATTGATTTGCAAATGTTGAATCACCTTTGCAGCCCAGGAATAAATCCCACTTGGTCATGATGAATAATCCTTTTAATGTACTGTTGGATCCTATTGGCTAGTATTTTGGTGAGAATTTTTGCATCCATGTTCACCAGGGATATTGGTCTGTAATTATCCTTTTTGGTGGGATTTTTGTCTGATTTTGAGATCAAAGCTGGCCTCATAGCAAGAGTTTGGAAGTTTCCTTCCATTTCTATTTTTTGAAACAGTTTCAGAAGAATAGGTATTAATTCTTCTTTAAATGTTTGTTAGAATTCCCCTGGGAGGCCATCGAGCCCTGAACTCTTTTTTCTTGGGAGAGTTTTGATTATAGCTTTAATTTCCTTGCTGGTTATGGGTCTGTTCAGGTTTTCTATTTTTTCTGTTTTACTTTTTGTAGTTTATATGTTTCTAGGAATGTATCCTAATTTGTTGGCATGTAGTTGCTCATAATATGTTCTTGTAATTGTTTGTATTTCTTTGATGTTGGTTATGATCTCTCTCATTCATGATTTTATCAGTTTGGGTCCTTTCTCCTTTCTTTATGGCCTAGGGTTTTATTGATCTTATAAATTCTTTCAAAGAACCAGCTCCTAGTTTTGTTGATCTGTCGTACTGTTCTTTTGGTTTCTATTTCATTGATTTCTGCTCTCATCTTTATTAATTCTTTTTTAAAAAAGATTTTATGTATTTATTTTATTTGATACAATAATATTTTATTTTATTTATTTATTCTCCCTCAGAGAGAGGGAGAGAGAACAAGCAGAGGGAGAAGCAGGCTCCCTGCTGAGCAAGGAGCCCAATGTGGGACTTGATCCCAGGACCCACGGATCATGTCCTGAGCTGAAGGCAGATGCTTAACTGACTGAGCCACCCAGGCATTCCATAATCTTTATTCATTCTTGTCTCCTGCTGGTTTACGTTTTATTTGCTTTCTTCCTCTAGCTCCTTTAGGTGTATGGTTAGGTTGTGTATTTGAGATTTCTTTTGTTTCTTGAGAAAAGCTGGCATTGCTATATACTTTCCTCTCAGGACCACCTTTGGTGGAGAAGTATTTACTTCTCCACACCTTGTTACACCTCAAAGGTTTTGAACAGTTGTGTTTTCATTTTCATTTGTTTTCATGAATTTTTAAAATTCCTTAATTTCTTGGTTGACCCATTCATTCTTCAGTAGGATGCTCATTAACCTCCATGCATTTGTGTTCCTTCCAAATTTCTTCTTGTGGTTGAGTCCAAGCTTCAAAGCACTGTGGTCTGAAAATATGAAGGGAATAATCCCAATTTTTTGGTACCAGTTGAGACCTGATTTGTGACCCAGTATGTGATCTGTTCTGGAGAATGTTCCATGTCCACTCAAGAAAAATGTGTATTCTGTTGCTTTAGGATGGAGTGCTCTGAATATATCTGTGTAATCCATCTCGTTCAGTGTTCTATTCAAAGCCTTTGTTTCCTGTTGATCCTCTGCTTAGATGATCTGTCCATTGCAGTGAGTGGGGTGTTAAATTTCCCTATGATTATTGAATTATTAATGATGTGTTTCTTTAATTTTGTTATTAATTGGCTTCTGTAATTGGCTGCTCCCAAATTAGGAACATAAATATTTACAGTTGTTAAATCTTCTTGTTGGATAGACCCCTTAAGTATGATATAGTGTTTCTTTTTTACCATCTTCAGTTTTTTTTTGGGGGGGGGAGAGGCTTATTTATTAGAGAAAGCGACTGCCTGCTCACAAGCAGGAGTAAGGGTAGAAGGAGAAGCAGACTCCTCACTGAGCGGTAAGCCTGAGCGGTAAATCCTCGATTTCCAGGACCCTGAAATCATGACCTGAACCAAAGATAGATGCTTAACTGATTGAGCCACCTAAGTGTCCCTAAGTCTGGTTTAAAAATCCAGTTTGTCTGATATAAGGATTGCTACCCCAGCTTTCTTTTGATGTCCATTAGCATGATAAATGATTTTACAACCTCTCACTTTAAATCTGGAGGTATCTTTGAATATAAAATGAGTCTCTTGCAGACAGCAAATTGAAGGGTCTTGCTTTTTTATACAATCTGATACCCTTTGTCTTTTGATTAGGACATTTATCCTGTTTACATTCAGAGTAACTATTAAAAAATATGAATTTAGTACCATTGTATTACCTGTAAAGTCACTGCTTCTGTAAATTGTCTCTGTTCCTTTTGGGAGATCCTCTCTTTGCTTAAAGGATCCTTTTTAATATTTCTTGCAGGGTAGTTTGGTGATTATAAATTCTTTTAGTTTCTGTTTGTCCTGGAAGCTCTTTATCCCTCCTTCTATTCTCAATGACACCCTTGCTAGATAAAGTATTCCAGAGCATATTTTTCTCATTTAGCATCCTGGGTATATCCTGCCGGTCCTTTCTGGCCTGCCAGGTCTCTGTAGACAGGTCTGCTGACAGCCTCATGTTCTACCTCTGTAGATTAAGGACCTCTTGTTGAGAGCTGCTTTCAGGATCTTCTCTATGTCTCTGAAACTTGCAAGCTTCTCTATTATATGATGAGATGTTGACCTATTTTTATTGATTTGCGGTGTGTTCTCTGTGCCTCCTCTACTTAAAATGCCTGTTTCCTTCCCCATATTAGGGAAGTTCTCAACTGTAATTTGCTCCAGTATACCTTCTGCCCCCCTTTCCTCTTCCTCAGGAACCCCAATTATTCTAATATTATTTTGCTTTATTGTATCACTAATCTCTTGAATCCTCCCCTTGTGATCTAGGAGTTGTTTGTCTCTCTTTCTCAGTTTCTTTATTCTCCATCATTTTATCTTCCATGTCACTGATTCTCTCTTCTGCCTCATTTTTTTTAAAGATTTTATTTATTTGACAGAGAGAAAACAGCTAGAGAGGGAACACAAGCAGGGGGAGTGAGAGAGGGAGAAGCAGGCCTCCTGCCGAGCACAGAGCCCAATGTGGGACTCGATCCCGGGTCTCCGGGATCATGACCTGAGCCGGAGACAGTCGCTTAACCAACTGAGCCACCCCCAGGCGCCCCTCTTCTGCTTCATTTATCCTAGCAGTTAGAGCCTCATTTTTTTAAATTGCATCTCAGTAATACCCTTTTTGATTTTGGTCTAATTAGATTTTCATTCTTTTATCTCTCCAGGAAAGGATTCTCTAGTGTCTTCTATGCTTTTTTCCAAGGCCAGCCAGTATCTTTATAATTGTTATTCTGAATTCTAGCTCTGACATTTTACTAATATCCATATTTATTAAGTCTCTGGCAATTAGTACCATCTCTTGTTCTTCTTTCTGGGTGAGTTTTTCTGTCTTTTCATTTTGTCCAGAGAAGAATAGATGAATAAGAGAACAAGATACAAAAATATTAACCACAACCCTGGCAAAATACATTCTAAACAAACCAGAAGATGTCAGAAAACAAAAAAGGAGAAAAACAAGAATATAATCAAACAGATGGACAGAACAGGGTAATACACTAAGCCTTGGGTGTATTTTGTTCTGTTTTTTAGAAGAAACTAGGTTCCAAAATTATAAAGAAAGAAAAAGTTATGTATATATATATATATACAAAAATAAAATTGAATACAATGAAAGCAAGCCAAAAATGAAGAATATATAGTATAAATGTAAAAATGAAAATTAAAAAAAGACTTAAAAAAAAAGAATTGATAAGGGGTGCCTGAGTGGCTCAGTGGGTTAAGCATGTGCCTTCTGCTCTGATCATAATCTTAGGGTTCTGGGATCAAGCCCTGTGTTAGGGTCGCTGCTCAGGGTCCCTGCCTGATTCTCCCTCTCCCTCTGTGCTGCTTCCCTGCTTGTGCTCTCTCTCTCTCTGTCAGATAAATAAAATATTTTTTTTAAGATTTTTTTTTTATTTGACAGAGAGAAACACAGCTAGAGAGGGAACACAAGCAGAGGGAGTGAGAGAGGGAGAAGCAGGCTTCCCGCCGAGCAGGGAGCCCGATGTGGGACTCGATCCCGGGTCTCCGGGATCATGACCTGAGCCGAAGGCAGAGGCTTTAATCCACTGAGCCACCCAGGCGCCCCAATAAAATATTTTTTAAAAGAGTTGATAAAATAAGAAACTAGTTGAAATGGAAAAAAAGAAAAAAGAAATTTTAACTGAAAGACTGAAGAAGCATGAGAAAGAACTTTGAATTCCATACACTATCTTGTCTTAGCGCTAGAGTTTTGCAGGTCTGTGTGATCGGTAAACTTGGTCTTAGCTGGATGTTCTTGCTGATCAGGGGGAGGGTCCTGTTGTGCTGATTCTCAGGTGTCTTTGCCTGAGTTTCAGAATTGCATGGCCCTTGCCAAGGGGTCAGGCCAAGTAAGCTGTTCCAGTTTTCTCTCTGTGGCTTTTGTTCCTGTAAGGGTTTCTGCCCCTTTAGAGGGTAAGAATGAAAGTTGTGGCTCCCTGTTCTCCAGCCCTGGAGCTGAAAGATAGTGGCCTCCACTCTTCAGTGGGTCCTCAGGGAGAAACAGTCCCTCACTTTTATCTCCCTGGTTTCTGTCCACACTCTGAGATCACCCAGCCTGTGACCAGGTGTTTTTATCTCAAGTGTGTGACCCTGATTCCAGTCTCCAAACTCTGCAGTGTGCACCTAGACCACTTCTCGTGGGGGTAGTGAGGGGTGATCTCACTGCTGTTTGCTGGGCCCCTGCCGGGAGCAGTCACCTGACTGTGTAGCAGCAGTTCATGGTTTATGGCAACACCAAGCTGAAAGCCCACTCTTTGGCTCATTGACTGCAGCTGGCTTCCCCACTCTGAATCTTGGGAACTCTGCAGCACTCAGGCAGCCCTGTCCTTTCTGTGACCCTGTGGATCCCGAGACCACACTGTCCCACCTAGGATTCTGCCTGCTTTACTGCCTGAGCACCTTTTGAGCAGGGATGTCTCTCACCTGAGCAGACTTCTAAATATTCTGATCATGTGCTTCACTGCTCTATCACTTTCTGGTAGCGGGCTGATGGAGGCCTTCCCGCCATGGTTTATCTTCCAGTATGTCACCTCAGATTTACTTCTCCACACCTCCTACCTTGCTAAAAGTGGTCACTTTTCTATTTGTAGAATTGCAACAATTCTTTTCTTAGATCTCAGGTTGAGTTCACAGGTGTTCAGATTGATTTGATAGCTATACAGCTGAACTCCAGGGACCAGATGAAACTAGGGTCCCCTCTTCCTCCACCATCTTCCTCCAAGTCTATAAATTAGAATTTAAATTATAAAAGTTTTCTGTGACTATAAGGCTTTAATTATCTATGCTTTTTAGTACACAATTGAGTAGAAAACACAAATATACTATAAATGTTGATCAATAATTATTAAACATTATAAAGTAGTGCTTTCTGTGGAAATCTGTATCTTCGACGGGGCCTTAAAAAATTAGTTCATTCACTTATTGATAAAAATTCATTATTGCTAGAATGAGAAAATGATCAGTATCAATACTATATGTATTTATCATTTTTTTCCCAATTGTAAACTTCAAGAAACTTCATTCACAGAAATAAGTTAATGGGACTGGAAGAAATTTTATTAAACATTTGTAACCCAATTCTTTAACTGATTTCTGAGTTACTTGCCAAAAGTGACCTAGTAATCTTTATATATTTACTTATTATTTACTTATTTTAAGAATCAATGACAAATGGCTAAGTTTTGCTTCAATGGTGTTGACAGTGAAAGAATTGGAAGCTCTCTGACCTGCAAAAGGATTTGGTACCTAGTCATTAGAATTATTTACTTTCTCAGCACAGATACCAATATTTAAAATAATCTGTGTGATGGACATCCCATAGATTTCACACTCTAAACAGTGCGCCTCTATAATCTTCGGGTGGAATGTAAACTCTTCTTCTTTAATGGGAAAAGGGGCTTAGAAAGAGGAGATGGGAAGAGAGTCACACAACATAACTTGTCATGTCAAAGGAACAGTTGGCCAGAGATTACCAAGGCTGTCAAGTTTATCAGTTTTAGAAATTACCAAGATTATCAGTTATGATTTAAAAATGAATGCAAATGGAATTTGAAGATGGAATTTGAAGTTGATTCCCTTAAAAATTATTTGAATATATACTTATGCCTTGAAAACTCTTGACACATCCCAGTTTGAAATCACTGGCTTATCCCCAAATCCACTCTGTGATGATGCTTGTCTGAAGTCTGATACCAAACTGGGCTATGGCAATAGGCGCTGAGGTGGGCATAGCTAAGTTTCCAAAGTGTTGAATTAATTGAGTTTAAATAACTCTTCCTTATTTTGGTTCATCTTCTGTGTTAGAGAGAAATGGCGTTGTGAGATGTTAATGGTGATTTTGAAAGCCCATGTTATGTCGATTCCTCATTATGTTTTTTAAATTGTGACAGGATAGCCTAAAGTAAGCTGACTAACTGCAAATCTCAGTGATTTGAGAACAAGTTTTATTTATGCTCACGTGGCATGGTCATTGTATATTAGCTGTAGCTCAGCTCCTTGCTTAAGACTGTGACAATACAGCTCCTCCTTGGGACATGTGGTTTCTTGGTAGAGGGAAAAACAGGCCTGGGAAACCATGAGTAGTCTCATGCTCCCAAGGGATCCTCATCACTTCCCCACTATATTTCTTTGGAAAAATAAGTATATAGCCAGCCTCTGCTGAGTCCAACATGGTAAGGATATACTAACTTCCTCCAGGAAGGGGCAGCAGATATCTTGGCTGATGTTATAACCTCTTGCACCTGTGAAAACCCCAAGTCCAAGAACCACTGACTTACAGTAAAGCAATGGTGATCATTTTCTAAAATTATTATATTAAAATATAAATATGTAAAACATAAAAATATTTTAGTTTTAAAATTATTGATTATTTCCAACATACAGAAAAACAGGTATTAACATAACAAGAACAGGGGTACTTATATCCTAAAATTATCAATAGTTAACATTTGCCATATTGATTTCAGATCCCCTTGTTAAAAAAGAAATAGGAGCACCTGGTGGCTCAGTTAGTTAAGCGCTGACTTTTGGTTTAAAATGGCTCAGGTCATGATCTCAGGGTAATGAGATGGAGCTCTGAGTTGGGCCCAGCTCTTGGTATGGAGTCTGCTTGAGATTCTCTCCCACTCCCTCTGCTGTTTCCCTCCTTGCATGCACACTCTCTTGTTCTCTGTCTCGAAAATGAATAAATAGGATCTTTTAAAAAAACGTTTTGTATTTATTTCACACACACAGAGAGAGAACAATCAGGGGGAGTAGAATGCAGAGAGGTAGAAGCAGACTCTCTACTGAGCAAGGAACCCCACATCAGACTAGATCCCAGAACCCCGTGATCATGACCTGAGCTGAAGGCAGATACTTAACCAACTGAGCCACCCAGGTGCCTCTAGAATCTTTTTTAAAAGAAGAAACAAGGGATGTCTGGGTGGCTCAGTCATTAAGCATCTGCCTTGGGCTCAGGTCATGATCCCGGAGTCCCAGGTTTGAGCCCCACGTCCCTGCTCTGTGGGAAGCCTGCTTCTCCCTCTACCACTCCCCCTGCTGTGTTCCCTCTCTAGCTGTGTTTCTCTCTGTCAAATAAATAAAGAAAATCTTAAAAAAATTAAAAGAAGATACAAAACATTGTAGATGAAGTTGAAGCCCACCATCAACCCTTTTAAGTCCCCATCTTCTAAGAAGTAACTATCCTTTGCATCTGTTCTTTTATATATTTATTGCAAAAGGGCTTTAAAATATACATAATGTGAAATGTATGTCTTTTACATTTTACTTTTTCCACTCATATGTGTCCATGTTGATGCCTGCAGATCTAGTTATTTCACTGAAACTATCCAACAGTAGAATGTGATATGAATAGATAACCATCCATGTTGTTGGAACTTTGCTTATAGCTTTTTGTTGTTGCAAAAGTGAGATGATAAATACCTTCATGTGTGTTTCTATATATAAGATAAGAGTTTCTTTAAGACTTATGTCCCCAAAATGATCAAAACACTTCACTAGAATGACCTTGTGGGGTTGAAAGAACTAATTGCTTTTGCATACTGAGTTGAAGCCGTATAGATGGCAGCTCCAAAGGACAGAATCAACGCGACATGAAGCCCGGTGTTACCTGAAACCATCTGGGCAGAGAGTCAGAGAAGGCCTGACAAGACTTCTCTGGGACCCCGAGACAAGCACAAAGCTGGAGAGACCATCGCCCTAGAAAATCAGCAGGTTTCCTTGGGGGCTGCCAGTGGCATGTTGAATATGGGCCTGAGAACCAGCCTGTGGTTGGATGAGGAAAGCCCATAGGAGATGCCAGGGAGGTAGAGGTAGGTCCCAGGAAGTCACTGTGGATGTTGAAAGGGATAGGAGGGACAAGAGAGCAGAAGGAAAAAGGTACATTTCCACTGATGTCAGTTTGGATAGATGAGGACTGAGAGGTCAGTTGTCCTTCTCCAAGTTGCAATGCCATGTGGCTATAGGGAGACCGGAAGGATGATGGTGAATTTGCTCCTGTGGGCCCACATTTACTTCCTGCTTATTGAATTCTAACAGAAGACCAATTTTGTTCAAGTATCCACCCCGTCCCTGCCAAGCCCCCGTGCTTCAGTTGCAGGGATAGGTCTCAATAGAATAAAGGTAATCCTGTACCCCGTGCTAATAATTGGTCTAGAAATGGACATTTAGGCAATTTGGGTCAATAATGAGGAGGGACTTACTGGAGTAACTCTGCAGAATTTCTTTCTTACTCCTCTGGAAGGCGTTTCAAGGATTTGTTTCTTCTCTTCCTTTGAACTTGGTTTCCTAGGAACTGTAATTGCCGCAGTTTGATAGAATTGGCATATGGAATAAAGAACAAAAGTGTTGGAGTGAAAAAGAGCTGGAGTCGTCCTGCCTCTAGACTTCTACTGATGTAAGCACCAGGCCCCTTGTTGATGAAGTCAGCCTGAAATATGTGCTTGTTTTTTCTTTTTTTTTTTTAAGATTTTATTTATTTATTTGTCAAAGAGCAAGCACAAGTGGGGGAAATAACAGGCCCAGAGGGAGAAGCGAGCTCCCCGTTGAGCACGTAAAGTTCGATCCCAGGACCCAGGACCCTGAGATTATGACCTGAGCTGAAGGCAGACCCTTGACCCACTGAGCCTCTGGAGTCCCTGAAATATTTTTAAGTACATTCCACTAAAAGTAGTGGTTCTGGAGAGTGGCAAGAAGTGTGTGTGGCAGGGAAAGGGAACTGAATGGACTGATACTCTGAATTCACTGAAATTAATTTGTGCCACAAGGTAGAATGAAGGCTTAAAATTGAAATTAATTTCAATCACAGAATATATACAAGCAGTCCTTGCTTTGCACAGTTCTGATATGCACACATGTCAGTTACATGGTTTAGTTAAATAACACCAGTCTCCTTGCCCCATAGCCTGGATCAAATTCCAGTTACACTGATATGATATGCTATATTAACCTTGAGTAATTGCATAAAGTACAAACTTTGCTGCTTCAGCCCACAAAGCACCACATAAAAAGCAGATTCCCATTAGGACCAATGTCCACTCCTTTCCAAATCTGTTGTTCACATAGAGTTCTCTGTTCACACAGACAGCAAAGCATCATCATATTGTATGTTTTTCCCATAAGAACACGTGATTTTTTTAAATTAACATATAGGGGCGCCTGGATGGCCCAGTTGGTTAAGCGACTGCCTTCGGCTCAGGTCATGATCCCAGAGATCCGGGATTGAGCCCCACATCGGGCTCCCTGCTCGGTGGGAAGCCTGCTTCTCCCTCTCTCACTCCCCCTGCTTGTGTTCCCCCTCTGGCTCTGTTTCTCTCTGTCAAATAAATAAATAAAATCTTAAAAAAATAAATTAACATTTAATATATTATTTGTTTCAAGGGTACAGGTGATTCAACAGTCTTACACAATTCACAGAACTCGCCATAGCACAGACCCTCCCTGGTGTCTATCACCCAACCACTCCATCCCTCCACCCCTCTTCCCTCCAGCAACCCTCAGTTTGTTTCCTGAGATTAAGAGTCTCTTATAGTTTGTCTCTCTTTCTGGTCCCATCTGGTTTCATTTTTCTCTCCCTTCTCATGACGACCCCCCACCTTGCCTCTCAAATTCCTCGTATCAGAGAGATCATATGATAATTGTCTTTCTCTGATAAGAACACATGATTTTTTAAATAAAATGAATGCTCAGAACAGAGAATTTGTTGGCAAAGTTGAAAGTGAGGCTAAGAAACAAAAAGGGATAATGCTTGAATTAAAATTTGAATCAGATATCCACATAGGAAGAAATAGACAGTGTTGATGTTGATGTTGATGTCACCACTTGAGAGATGCTAGATATGCAGTTAGAGGCACTTCATGAAGGGGAGCTCATCAGCATAAGTGACGATTATGGGGAAAAGGATGAAGATGCTCCAGGTAAGGGCTGCCTGCTAAAACTACATTAAGTGAACTCTTAGAGATAGTTTATGGAGTAAAAGTACAAAGGGGGTGCTTTGGTGGCTCAGTTGATTGGGTGTCTGCCTTCAGGCTCAGGCCATGATCCCAGGGTCTTGGGATTGAGCCCCCTGTCAGGCTCCCTGTACAGCCAGGAGCCTACTTCCTTATCTCCTCCCTGCTTGTGCTCCCTGTTGCTATCTCTGTCTCTCTCTTTCTATCAAATAAATAAATAAAATCTTTAAAAAATAAAAGAGGGGCACCTGGGTGGCTCAGTTCATTAAGTGACTGCCTTCGGCTCAGGTCATGATCCCAGAGACCCGGGATCGAGTCCCACATCGGGCTCCCTGCTCGGTGGGAAGCCTGCTTCTCTTTCTCTCACTCCCCCTGCTTGTGTTCCCTCTCTGGCTGTATTTCTCTCTGTCAAATAAATAAAATCTTAAAAAAATAATAAAAGAAATTTAAGTACAAAGAATAAAATTTGGAAGCTGACTCAAACTTAGAAAGGAGTATAACAATCCAGTAAGACAGAGGAAAGATGGTCAGTACTTATCTCATTTATATAAGGTAAAGGGCTGTTCAAACTATTCTTGATATATTTTTTAAAGATTTATGTATTTATTTTAGAGGGAGTGGAGAGAGAGCAAGGGGAGGGGCAGAGGCAGAAGGAGAAGGAAAGAATCTTGAGCAGACTCCCTTCAGGGCTCAGAGCCCAACCTGAAGCTGGATTCATGATCTTGAGACCACGACCTGAGCCAAAATCAAGAGTTGGACGCTTAACCAACTGAGCCACTTAGGTGCCCCCTTGACATTTCTAATGTTTTAAATTATATATTTAACAAATATTAGATTTATTATTTTTCATTTCCCTAAATATTTATAGTCAATGGTAGGAGAGTTTAAATGTCTTGATAGAGATATTTATTTATTTATCTGTTTATTTGGTGAGGGAGGCCAGAGGGAGAGAGAATCTCAAGCAGGCTCCATGCCCAGTGTAGAGCCCAACATGGGGCTTGATCTCATGACCCTGAGATCATAACCTGAGCCTAAATCAAGAGTCAGACACTTAACCAACCCAGTCCCTGGATAGAGCTTTTTAAAGACAGCAGAACAATTGCAATTATTCATCCATGCACCTTTGCACCTCTGCCTGAAATACTCTCCTCCACCCCCAGTGTTTCGGCCCTCTACCTGGTAATCTGTGCATCTTCTGAAACCCAGTACAAATGCTAAGATTACTTTGCACAGTGTCCACTTGCTGTGCAAAAAGAGGTCTGCTTGTGTAATAAAGTCCCAACTTCCTGCACTCCCAAGTTTGTGGTCTGTAAAATTCATACATGCTGAAAACTGGATAGGTTTGTTCAGACGACTTCTTCAACATCTTGTTAAAAGATTTTGCCTTAGCTTGATAAGTGTGGCATGGCATAGGGACAAAGGTGCTGGACGGGGATATTCGGAGTCTCGAGTTCTGGTCTCACCCTTGTGATTAAGTAGCTGTATAAGCCAGGGCAATTCACTTAACTTTCTTGTTTTCCATTTCTTCTCTAAAATAGGGGAGTGAATAAGATGACGTTTAAAGTTCCTTTGGGCACTATGTTTCTATAATTCTGTACCACTATTAAAGAGAGATAAAGGGTTGATCAATTGATCCCCCCGACACACACACACACTCACCTAAGACTACTTCCTTTTGCATAGTAATGGTAAATGTTTATTGAGTGAATGAATGATTAGCACGACTCTGGTGGAGTAGAGCTATGCATGATCTGATGCTGGTTGGAAACTGTTGTTTCTGGGGTTCCTGAGTGGCTCAGTCAGTTAAGCGCCTGCTTTTGGCTCAGGTCATGATCCCAGGGTCCTGGGATCAAGTCTTGCATCGGGCTCCCTGCTCTGCAGGGAACCTGCTTCTCTCTCTTCTCTCCTGTTGCTTGTGCACGCACTCTCTCTCTCTCAAATAAGCAAATAGCATATATATATATATATATATATATATATATATATTTTTTTTTTTTTTTTTTAAATAGAAGCGGTTGTTTCCTGTACTCACCATTTTCATGTTGTGGTTGCACTTGAAACTACTCCAATCACAGGGTGCACTATTATATATGCTTTTGCTTGATTCACCTACTCATTGAGCATGGTGCTAGGTTGTAGATAAGAAAAACTTAATTTCTGCTTTGGAGGGTCTCACAGTGTGGTGGGAGAAACCAGCACATTGTTTCCGAGAGAGGTGGGAGAAACCAGCACATTGTTCCCGAGAGAGGGAATTGGATTTTGGAAGATGCATATGCAACAGCCCAGTAGAGAAAGAGAAATGGGAATGGGAGTTGGATCTTTTAGGAAGAGAGGATGGCTAGGGCACAGGCATGGATGCAGAAAGGAATATGAGGAACGTGGGCACAGAGAGTGACATAAGGACAGAGCTGGGTGGAAGAGAAGAAGGGAAGAATGGTGGAGACAAGACTGCTGGGTTTTGTGTAGAAATTAGGAAACATTCTAGGTATTTCCAGCATCAAGTTTTTAATACAGGGAATTTGGAGCTTATAAAATCACCGAAGTCAGGGAAAACAGAAGCATTCAGATTATGTCACCATGGCTACTACCCAGAGGTTGGGGGGACACTGTTTCCTCCCGATGGTTAGGAGCAACATGAAACTGTGGCCAGTATCACAGCTGGTACATGGTCTTGGACTAGAGAGTAGCATCAAGTATGGCTGCTGCAGCACCTCAGCGTGAGGCAATCTGTGCTTGAAGCAGCACAGCCCAAGCTGCTTTTCTCTCTACCAAGTCCTGCATGAGAGTATTTATAACTGACAGAATCACACTGAAACATGGTAGTAAGAGGATCTGAGAAATAGTTCCCAATCTTTCAGAAGCTGTGATAAAGAGCTTGGAAGAGGAGTGGAAATGAACGTAAGGGTCAATAGACCATTTCTAGCAGAGCTGCGAGGACAAGATTGGGCCAGACTGTAAAGGGACCAGAAAGCCACACTAAATGGGTCAGGAAAACGCTGCATGGGATGCTCTTGAAAGCTCAGAAGCAGGGTTACGACAATTCAATTTACTTTATAAGCATTGGTGGCTTGGTAGAGGCCATTCTTTTAAACTAAAAAAGTGGGCTGCTGGGTGGCTCAGTTAGTTGAGCTTCTGACTATTGATTTTGGCTCAGGTCATGGTCTCAGAGTCCTGGGATTAGGCTCCACACTGGGCTCTGTGCTTGGCTCAGAGTCTGCTTGGTATATTTCCCCTCTCTGCTCCTCCCCCTTCTTGCACTTGTTTTCTCTTGCTCTCAAATAAATCTAAAAAAAAAATAATAATAATAAACTAAAAAAAGAAAAAAGACAACAACCTATACTACAATTATTTATTCAACAACTTTTAGGTACCTAGAACCCTGCAATGAAAAAGCTTTCACAGATCTTTTTGGTCCTTTTTTCTTTTTAATAATTTGTGGTAACTCATCTTCAATGCTCTTTCCCATTTTTATTTGGGTGCACATTTTGTGGAAGACACTGTGAATACAGTTATAAATAATGTATTGTCTCTGACTTTAAGCAGCTAATATTGATCCCTTCTCAGTGAAGACTAAGAAATTTTGAAGAGTTGTTTGGTGGATTAATTTATTGCTTCTCAAAGTAACTCTTGCCAAACTATAGTTTTGCATATTATTCTAAGAAAAAAAAAAGTCCCACTATGAAATCAGTTTAAAATTTTTATATGTATATTTCTTCTTGCAAAAATTAAGTCTAATAATTCCTGTGGTAAAAATAATTAACTATTTAATTTTAAAATTAAACTTTTATTTGACTTTTAATATCTCTTAGCAGTTGAGTTCTTCAGGGCATAGCTGGGGAAAGACTGGATGCTTGTATAGAAGAACCAGTTCAACTTAAGACTATAAGCAGGCTATTTACAAGATGGGAGAGAAAGAAGAAAACTATTTTTACTTTATTATTCCTTAATTTCTTAAGCATTTTCAGGTCCATTGACCTAATCAAACTGACCTAAACATAAAAATTAATAGCTATCAAAAATTACTTTTATGAGATATTAAGTGCTTACCAATCATCTAGGAAAATGCAACTCTTGGACGATGGAAGTTTATAACTATTGTGACAGGATGTTAAATAGCTTGGCGGGAGCACCAAATTCTAATAAATGCTGCATGCCAAAGAATTGATAGAGCAGGTTTTGCAAATAAGTTACACAACTATGGAATCCCTTCACCATAAGCCTTAAAAGGTTGAGGAAATGGAAATCAAAATGGAATTCGTGATTTCTTTGGAGAATTATACTGTGGCTGTCCACACCTCTGCCTCCCTGGAACCACAAAGGGAAGGTGGGGAGAGTCGTTGCTTGCCTCTCACTCTTTTCTGGGCTCGGACTCTGGCTGATATAGGGGATGCGGGTGAACCAGAAGCTCTGGCAGCAAAAGGAACAAGATGCTGCTATGGGTTTAGCTAGGGCTTCTCTCCAAGGATCAGGGCAAAGGACACCTCAGGTGGGCTAAGGGCAGACAGACCCAGCCTGGGAATGTTCTCAGTGTGCCCAAGGGTCTGTGTGGAATGGACTGCAGGAAAACCAGAGACTAAAGAGAATAGCAGCTGGAGGAAAACATATTGCCTGCATTGCTGGAAGTTCAGGCAAATATTCCCACGCATTGACCTTGCTGGGGTTAGAAATCTAGGCAAGCACGCTGACAAGGGGAAATGCTCAGTAGAAGCAAAGATCCATGCCCTCCTAGCTCATCTTGAGCCCCAGGTGCAGAAGCTTTAAATGCTCATTTGCATAATAAATTGAGACTGTCTTTGAAACTTAAAAGTGACTATAGAAGTTGTTATTGACAATGACCAGAGAAGTCACAGCACCTGACCTAATGTTCATACTGGGGTGAATGGGTTACCCATTAACCAGGCTTAAAAGGAGCACCAGGAGACAAAATTGCTTTCCTGATTACCTCATGAGTCTTGCTTGTTCAGTGCA